>CAAKHG010048536.1:8365-18513 GCA_901007715.1 Dactylopterus volitans
ACGATCCGCAAATTAAGGGCACCAGCAACTGCCTGGTGATGCAGCGGCAAACACACACACACACACACACACACACACACACACACACACACACACACACACACACACACTTCAGTCTGAGCAGCGGCGCGCATCAGCGTTCGCCCGCGAGCTTCTGTTTTGATCTGTCACTCTTAGCGCCGTTAGCTTGCTAGCTAAGTGACAGGCACTAGCACGCAGCGCTCAGTGTTTAAAGAAAAAAAAAGAGGCAAAAAAACCCCCAAACTAAATTACCGTAATTAAGCGGGGTAATGTAGTCCTACTACGAGTCCAAGGGCAGCCGAACGCTACATGCGCGGACGTCAAAGCATTCAACCGGAGAGCGTCTGCGGCGGCTCGTTGTTTAAGGCGAGGTTTGTTGAACGGCAACAGTCCACCGCACGTCAACAACGGCACACGTCACCTCCCTCTGCGGATTTATTGGCGGTTGACGAAACGACGAAGGGCGAACCAGCGCCCCCAGCACGGCCGGATGAGGAACTGCAGCCCGCTGAAAGTCGAGAGGGCGAATGGAGCGGGGAGATGCGTCACTCCTCACGAAGGAAAACAAGGGCTCTTGAACTTTGTGAGGAGTGACGCATCTTCCCGGACTGAAAGCTACTCTAGAGAAAAGTGAGCAAGGCGTTTTGAGTATTTTCAGTAAAATAAATAATATAAATGAAGAGTTCCATGCGGGTTCCCCCAAAAAGTGAGTATTTTCATTTTAGTTTTTGAAAAACATCTCTTATTAAGCACCCTCACCTTTTTTGTGGGTGCAGGCTAAGCTTTTTTTCTTAACTTATTTTTCTTAGCAAACTGCCACCGACTTGACAACAGGGATGTGCTTCAGTGTGAAATTTCCTCTGGGATCAATAAAGTATATCCGATTCTGATGCGCCACTTGTTCCTGCAGGTGCATGAATAAATATAACCACTCGTGCAGACATACATGGCTCCACAGGGAGCGCGTTTAAGCTCGACGCAGCAGAGTTCATGTACACGCCATGTACTGTTCATACCCTGCATGTTATTTTAACATACAAAGTGGTAATGGACCGGTCCATCGCGGAATAAAAGGACATCTTTTTTGCCACTTCTTCAATATCTCCTTGCTGTTTGCGCCGTGATTCGGATCTTACTGTGTCCATTAGGCTGACATCGCAACCTACAGTATACCGGCACCCACCATACTGTAGTATAGTGGAACCAGTTTTACATGTGCTGGTAATCATGTGATTCTTCCTGTGGTCAGGGACTCTGGGTTCTGATTGGAGAACTGTCAGATCTTAAGATGGATAACACAGTTTAAAATTATTCTTTGTTTCATTATTTTCTAATTATTTTTTGTAATAGTGCCCTTATCTTTATTTTGAAAAAAACAAGGAAAAAAAAGATTTTCCCCCTTGCAATTACAAGTGTTACCTGAAAACATTGCATTGCTCTTTATTTTGCATTGCACAAAATAAAGAGCGGCAGTTTAAGCTTCTGCTGACAACTCATATAGTTCCATAGATACGTCACAAAGGGGACGGCAAAACAATTAAATTAACAATAAATAAATAAAATAAAAAGCACTGTTATTTGCATACATTTTTATTTATCTTAAATCTCATGTAGAAAAAAAGAATCAGAAACACTCTTCTCATCCAGCCAACAGTTCTCCCCGTCATTCAGAATATATTGATAACATGAAAAAAAAAAATCCTTACAACAGCATGTACAAAAGAAAACAAAAGATGAAAACCTCAACATGATAGATCGTTTCAACTGAAACACAAGAGTTGAAAGGCTATGGAAAATGTACACACATCAAAATCTTGGTAACAAAAGTGGCCATTATAAAAAAAAAAAAAAAAAAAAAAAATTGTTTGATTTTATGTCCGTTCTGTAAGGCCGTCCAGTGGTAAAACTGAGGCAAAAATCAGACCACAAACACTAAAAACACCCATCCTGACCTCATCATGTCAGTGCAGACTGGCACTCGGGCGCCACTAACATCATCTCACTGTGGTCAGACTTGGCGATGGGGCTCGACTGTTGATGTCAACTGGACCTCCAACACAAATCACTGACCCCGCGAGCCTGAAACCCGCCTTGTTAGGAGTCATAGAGGACCCATGAAGAGAGAGGATGAAGAAAGGCTTCCAGTGGGATTATGATCGCCATGGCAACATGTCTGAGCACAAGGAAAAAAGCGGCAAAGTCCCATCAAGGCAGTAAATAACCTCAAGAGCATTCGGTAACGGAACACACAAAGAGGAAGTGATTTAAAGGAGTAAAATACAAAACATCATTAACCAACTCCCTGGGAACCAGATGTGTTTCCACAGCAGACAGTCCAAATCATTAGCTAGCGTGCGCGTCTTTGAACAATCAAAGGGCTCAAACAAAACCAGATGTCGACGGCAAACGACCGTCCTCCTTCTACCTGCCGCTCCACATGGTGTCATTCATTAATGCTTTCGGGGGACTTTACAGCCCGTTTGAAAAATGCAGGAAAACCGTCAACCGTTTCAGCGGTGCGGTGGGTTGGAACGCCGAACCTGCCGCTAAGTGAACAAGCAAGTCCTGGCAGTGATTCTTCTATTCACTTTAACACAAAAGACCCGCCCTCTATCCAGCTTCCCTTTAGCGCCCTGAAGTGATGAACACAAGTCACAAGGTGGAACTTTGTGCACAGCGAAGGACCAAAAAACCCCCCCGACATGGGTCGGCTTACGCTGCGACAAAGTTGAGCGCTTGTCGTTCTCATTGTGCACACGCAACAGGCTGTGAATGGATATGAGGAGACCTCATTTTCCGGCCACCTGCTCTCTCGTGTGCAGACTTGACCTTCCGGTTCGCCCTTGACGCGCCGCATTCCAGTCACACAGTCGCGCTATAGTCTTTTGTCAAAAATAAAATAAAATAAATAATAATAATTACCCTCTTATCGCTACAATTCCCCGAGGGGCTGTTAAACAACATGTCCTGTTTGGGTGAAGGCATTTCCAGAATCTATGAAAACTTTTCGCACCCCATGGGAGAAAAACAAATGTTTTGGCCACTGCGGAATAATAAAAAAGCCAAAATCCTGCAGAAACATCACTTTGTCTAAAATGAAAATGGAAGCTGGAAATGAGGTGTATCCTCGCTTGATCTGTGCGGGAAGAAAAAAAAAAAATCAACTGCTTGATGTTTCCATACAAAATAACAGCTTTACATTTTCCTTGTTGTGGTGTAAAACAAGCAGGGACGGTGGCAAGGTCATAGTAGCAACTTGGGGAACTAGTTTTACGCTGTGCTGCTGATATGAGGCTTTTTCATCCGGTCGGTTCGCGTGTTCCAGATCGACCTTTAGTGCAGTGAAACTGCTTTCGGGGCTTTGCAAATATCGCCAGAGGGCTTGAGCTTCGGGTTGGACTTCAGGTTAAAGAACTTAGCAGTCGGGTCCATTAAATAACAACAGCAACAACGTGTAGTGACAGCGGGTGTGGAGCAGACGAGGACACATGGTGCTGCTGAGGGAGAGACGAGTGAGTGAGAAAGGTGAGATTTTATAATTGGTCCTTGTTCCTAACAGCTCCTCTCACAAGCACAGCATCAGAATGATGAACCAAATGTGTGTGTGTGTGTGTGTGTGTGTGTGTGTGTGTGTGTGTGTGTGTGTGTATGGAGTCATCATAAACTACTGGGTGGAGCAGAGCGTCAGCCAATCACCGACAGCACAACTTTGTAAACTTTGTAAATGTTTCAGCCTCAGTGGGGACTTTTCCCAACATGACATGACCTGTTACATCTGCAAATGCTCCAGAAACAAAGACTTTCCGGCATTAACCTGGTCCCCCCCTTCCCGCCCCGGACCTCCCCGTTCATCCCATTTCAGTGCTTCCCCTTCCGTCCCCCAAGGATGGTCTGGTTTGTGGTTTGAATTTGTCTGCGAGATCAGCAATCTGTAAGATCGCCATAACAGCCGGACAACAGAGATGAGAGATGTTCCGTCTTCTTGTACATCGATCGAAACAAAAAAAACAAAAACAAAACAAAACTGTGAGGTAGATGGATGATTGAACACATAACAAAAATGTTTCCCCAAAAAGAGCAAGACACACACACACACACACAAATATCAAAAGAAAAAATATATATAACACTTGTGGGGTAATTGTACAGTGATTTACAGGTCACACAAAAAAAAGAACATAAATAACCAAGGAACATCTGCATTAGGACAAATGTAACTTTTGGAGGTGAATGAGCCTCTAAAGATCAATGTCGTGCAGTATTTTAGTCTGATGCGACTCCTCAGTAAACCCGACTTCTGTAACCAAACAGCATGACAAATGTTGCTGGGGATCTGCAGTCACAGATGGATCGAACAGCAGAAGGCTCCTAAACCGAAAGGGTCCGGCCGAATTTAAATTCTTATAAACTGTTTATAGAAACTGAGGGGCCTCATTAGCGTTTCCTCTTATGAGTCCCTTTAGCGTCACGCTCAGGCATGAAATCCTGTTTTTTTTTCCTTCCCCCCCTTAAGTATTTTAAAACGTCTCTCAGTGCTGTGAGATCATTCCACTCAATTTTTTTTTTTTTTCAAACCAAATTTTATTTGGAAAACCTGAAAACCCTCCCTCAATGAAAGAAAAGTTGATCAAAAACTGAAATTATCTTAGACAGGTTTTTAGAGTTGTCTTCAGGAAAATAGGTTTCTAACACTCCTTGCTACGTTTAATAAATTCCATTTGCTTTCCACCTTGACGCCAGTGTTGGTACACTGCACAAATATACTGTATGAAGTACTAAAACCGTCAAAAATGTGAGTTTGTCAATAAAAGTGCATTTTTTTTCTCCAACCTTCAATAAATCGGGATAACAATATTTTTACCGTCAATACCAATCTGTTGATAAGTTCACAATGGTTGACTTAAACCTAATTTTCTTTTACTAGCTAACTGTATTTTTTAAAACTCCGTAGTTAGCTAGCATAAATGAGAACCCTGGCCTTTTTTTTTTTGTTTTTAAGCTACAGCTAGCATACATAACACAGCTTCACAAGTCAGTGAACATGACGTGTTCTGCTATGAACATGAGCGTTGGAACCACTGTGTTGTGCCATCATCGACATTCAGTAGCAGCAATTTAATTGTCTCGTGTCAGCTGCACTGGCTAAATTTTTTACGCATTTGTTTTCTGGTGTAAAATACCGCTGCGATTTTAGGACGCATGTAATCTGCAGCTACATGGCCGACGGAACAGGCTGTGTTTAGCCACCGGTGTCTTCGGTTAAATGTTGGCCTGGATTTAAATGGACATATTCCCATCTCTGTTGTCCATGTCCATCAGTGTCATTATCGTCGTCATCATCATCATCATCATGGAGGGTTTGGATATTTCAAGTGTTTGGAAGGCATCAAATGCGAAGCAAATTATTTTGGGGGGGTCAAAAAACTTCAGAGTTGATTTATACAATTAACTAGAAAAAGATGAATTAAGGTTAAGACATTTCAATCTAATTCAAATGATGGAGCCAAAAAAAAGGTATTATTTAACCAACTGATTGGAATTAAAGAAATGTATAAGCGTAATACATTTATGTTCCATGTTAATGATCAATCTAACAATTTAATTATGGAGTTGTATTTTAAATGTATAGCGGTATTTTTTTAACTGTAACTTGTCAGTTTTGGGGCTCCATACAAACAGTGCAAGGACCCATTCGAAAATAACAGTACGCACTCGCGGTTTCAGACTGCTACTGTTATAAATAATTATTTAACTAATGATTAAAGGAATTTAAATAACAAGAGTCAGAGGGACACAGAATCACACAGAGGTTACTAAATACACCAGGCGGAACGCCTCTTGGTATGACAGTACATACAAAAAAAAAAAAAAAAAAAAAAAATACAACTGAAAGTAGAAAAGGAATCAACTTTTCTCTTTGACCTGAGATTTAGCTGGGACAACGCAGAGGCGCTTGACCTTTGCCCTCTGAGTATGATGATGGGTAGAGGGTCTCCAACGGCCTCCACCCTTCCTGGAGAGGGGTGGAGGCGATGGGGACGTAGGTGGTCATCGGTGCCAAATGCTGACCTCTATCTGGATGGGAGGGGTGGGGTGGGGGAGAACTAATGGTGTTTCAAAACACAAGGCAAATTGTAGTACCTGTTAC
Source organism: Dactylopterus volitans (assembly GCA_901007715.1). NCBI lineage: Eukaryota > Metazoa > Chordata > Actinopteri > Syngnathiformes > Dactylopteridae > Dactylopterus > Dactylopterus volitans. The sequence goes on from CAAKHG010048536.1 coordinate 14,535, forward strand.
GCAAACACATAAACGAAACCCGCTCAGAGAAATTTTCACAATTACAAGCATTAAAATAATGTACTGTAGTGGAAATGTTCGCAGATCCAACCTGAAGGAGTTTCTCTCTTTTTATATATAGATATCAACTATTTTACAACCAGAAATAAGGAGTAGCAGCTTCTGTCTGTACATGGTAAATGTCTCCATCCATAGAAAAAGGTAAAAAAGTGACACAAACAACTGGTGTGTACATAAATGCTCTGCCCACAAAGAGATGTTATAAATGCTGGAGACTAACGACTAGTCAAAAAAATAAAATAAAATAAAATAAAAACAAAAACAAGTGACAACAATGACAACTTTTTTTGGCGGTTAAGCCCCCTTTTTGAAACAGCACTTTGTGACAAGTTGTGGCTCAGATAAATTGATTTAACCAACATCTAAGATGTCTTCTACCATTTTCTTAGACAACTATTTGATCACATATCAGATCCAAAAAAGTAGTATCAGCAAATAGCATGAACTTCAAAGTGCTCAATTTTTTTCCTCTACATTTTTTGCTTCCGTTTTGTTTGGGGTTTTTTTTTTTTAAACTTGGGGGGTTGGAGGAAAATAAAAGGACAAGACTGCAGAAGAGAAAATTTGAAGAAAAGAAAAATTTTGGCAACGAATTTGGCAGATCTGACCTTTCCCTCTCTGGCTGTTTTTTTTTTTTCTTCTCTCTTTTCTTTTTTTGTTTTTGTTTCAGCGGAATGACTAGATTTGGCTGACGCGCAGCCCGGAGAGCCACATGACAGTTTCACCATAATGCCCACCCTAAAGTGACCAAAACGTGGGTCATTTATAAAGGCCTACACATTTTCTTCCCCATGAAATACATATAAAAAAGTAACAAACAACCATTTATAAAAGAAGTTCGGCCACAGGGAGAGACGGAGTCCTCCCTCATTAAGATTTGTTTTTCTTTCCTTTGCCCAGTTTTGGTCTTCCGACTCAGCAGCGAGGGCAATGTCTCATCTGACAGCCAGCTGGTAGAAACCAAAATGAATAATGTGAAGAAAAAAAAAAATACGTGGAAGTACAGCAGAACATGGACCATCTGACAGTTTTCTCCATCTTCCTGGGAGTCTCTGTTCCTCACTGAGAATATTTACTCAGCTGGTGGACCTGGTTTGGCTGTATTTTAATAATAATAATAATAATAATAATAATAATTAAAAAAAAAATTCTCCCACTGATACATCAGGCTCTGTGGAGCAACAGGTGGCAGGTTTGCAGTCTGATGGGTGTCTGACCAATCAGCAGGCAGAGGACTGAGGGAGGGGCATGGCACGTTCATTTTTACGACCCCCATTCATGTGCGCGTACGGTGGCAGTTCATCCAGAGGCGGTCGCATCGCGACGGCCGAGCCTGTCCCGAGCCCTGGCCCTGCTGCTAGGCCCGCCCCCGACAGCCCATTGGCTGCCTGCTGGATGGAAGGCTGCTTGTCCATGGCAGTGGTAGACGTACAGGGGGAGGAAGGGGAGCTGGGTGATAGCGAAGGGGCGGGTGGAGCCTCTGAGCTCGGGGAGGGTGGGGACTGGAGTGGGACTGGCGCCTGCTGTGTTTGGGTGGAGGAGGGAGGGTCCGAAGGAATGTCGTCCATGTTGTCCATCTTGTCCAGCTTGTCCAGGTTGACCTGCGGAGCGTCGGCCGGCTTGTTATCGGCGCTGTAGAAGAAACTAACCTCGCTGAAAGAGGGTTCCAGCTCCTCCTTGATGCTGCTGATTATCTCCACGAAGGACGGACGCATCTTGGGGTTGTACTGCCAGCACATTCGCATCAGCTCAAACCTGCACACACATACACACACACACACACACACACACACACAGGTTAGCACAGTCTGCATCAAAATGTCCCCATGCAATAATGACCCGCCAGAGGGTCAACCGACCTATCAACAGGCTAATATTTACTTTTGCTGAATGTTTGCTTTCTGTTGCTAAAATGGCTGGATGTGACCTCCTACTTCCTGTTAAAGAGGCACAGAGCTCTCAGCAAGAAAGCAAACACCAAAAAATTTCCAAAAACATCATATTTTTCTGAATAATACATCAATCTGAAATGAGAATTCCCAAAACAGCATTTGGTGCATTTTTGAGTGTCAAAGAGAGCTGTAAAAAACAAAACAAAAAAAACCTATGCTATTAATCATAATGCTTAAAAATACTGCACAATAGCAGATAGCAATCAATAAATAAAGAAATCTGTCAATACTCCTTAACTGTGATTGTGTTAGTGGTGTTTCTCTGGTGCCCTTATTCCCAGAATTAAGTTGTGCCACCACACTGTTACATTAGCAAATAGTGTTGATTTACATAAAGTGGCAACAAACTCATTTTTGCTGGAACTAAAATCAGTCAAAATCAGAATCAATGCAGTTCTGTATGCAACCAGAGGTAGCAATCTGCCACACTGTATGAAATTCATTGGGATTTTTAAAAAAAAAAATAAGGTGATACGAGGGTGACGCCTGCTGTGACTTAATGAACGTTATGACGGCAAGAAGACAATTTATGATGACACCGCTGATCACCGACCCATTAGTGCCCTGGTGTATCAGAGATGAACATCCCCAACATCACATTCAAATTTGAGTTATTGCCCATTTACTCTAAACATTTTGAGCTGGTTTCTCCCAATACAAAATTCATAAATACAAAGTTGATCATTTTTTTTTTTTTTTTAATTTTTTACAAAGGTTTGACAGTAAGAATCACACCCCTAAGACACCAGATAAACGAGTGTGTTGTCAGAGGCAACAATGGAGGAGATGAGAGAGAGATGTTTCTGCGTCTACGGTTTCTGTAGTCTGAAGTTTAGTTCGTCTCCCGCATCTATTTGTGCGTTCAAAAATCTGCTTCATTTACTGTTCCACTTTTGGTTTTCAGCCGTATGAGAGTCGTGTTCAGTTAAATCTTTTGAAAACCATTTCCTGATTTTTGTTGCTTCATAAAAAGAGCGTTTAAATAATGAAAGGATGCTTTCATTTTGAATGACTTGTCAGAAATTTAAAAAGTCACAGCAGCTCATTTGGTCACTAGTCACAGCAACTGATCAGTCCGCAGGAATCCCATCTTTGCCGGGCCAACGCGCCATACCAGGGGAGCATGAAGCTGTTGCAGTGGCTGGGCTATTAGCAGCGTGGCTGGGGTAAACACTGCTTGGAGAAGATCACTGAGCTGACGGGCGAACAGTCACGAACCGCGAGCACCGTCGCGGTGACACCGTCGCACCTCGACGCGATCGGTGCAAGCGCTCGTTTGCCGGAGGTCGGGTGTGTTGGGTCTCTTACAGCATGTCGGGGCAGTTCTGTGGTTTCTCCAGCAGTCCTCCCTCCATAACAAACCGGAGCACCTGCTCGTTCGACAGACCCTGGTAGGGCTGCTCTGCCAGAGTTGCAATCTCCCACAGCACGACCCCAAACGACCTGCAGGGAGAGAGGGAAGGAAGGTGGTTGGACTTGTGTGCGCTCTGTTATTGCTATTTTACATAGTTCTTGGAAGCAGTATACAATTAGAATAAAGCCGCGGTGCGTGTTTGATCATGTTTGCGCGCATCTGCTTACCAGACGTCAGAGTTGGTGGTGAACACCCCATCCTTCAGAGACTCTGGTGACATCCAGCGGACGGGGAGCAAACCCTTGCCACCTTTGCGGTAGTAATCCGTCTCATAGATGTCTCTGGTCATGCCGAAGTCTGCCCACGCACGGACACACGGGCGGAGGAGCACAGACACACAAACACCGTCAAAAGCTGGTCTGGCAAACGTTGCCGTGCATCTGTGCCAGATTTAGGCTGAATGTGGTTCTGCTTCTAACTGGTCATGATGCATACAGTATCGTGGTCCCTGCTGGTGACTCCATGAGACTTCTTTTTATTTAATAAAGTCTATAGAGAAAGGATGGGGATAGACTACGGGGACTCAAACGTTTCTTTTTTGTTTTTTTTTACC
>CAAKHG010048538.1:0-50161 GCA_901007715.1 Dactylopterus volitans
GGAAAAAAAAGTTAAAAAAAAAAAAAAAAAAAAAAAAGGCCAATCAAAGTGGTCAAAACAAACAAATCAAGCGAACCAGGAGCATGTAGAATCCTGGCAGGGGAAAGCAAACAGAGCGGCAGCGGAGCAGGATGAGACGCAAACTACAAGCTGGAAGAACTCAAAGATGAAGTGAGTGACTACGAGTAGTCGGGCGATAATCAGCGAACAACAAGCAGAAAGACAAGAATCAGGGCTGAACAGAGGCGGGGAGTGAATTTAACATCAGACGCAGAATAAGACAGTAAGATACAAAAACATGTTCAGGCATCGAGTAAGAAGCCGACACTGACAGAGGCGAAACTGAAAATCAACAGTCCAAATAAGTCTGTGACACAAAGGTGCTTCAATATTTCAAAATTGAACACCCTGTTACTTGGCTGCGTGTTCAACCTGAGCACATCAGCTGAATAATATCAGCGACCAGTAAGAAGGAGGCAAGTAAGCAATGAGGATTTTCACAAAGTTCATCTTGAAAGTTGAATATCACAATGTGAATAGCTAAACTGTGTTCATTTTTGTCTGCAGGCTAAGTATGAAATAGCAACAGTAAATAAAACTAGTTTTAAAAAAAACAGCTGCGTGTGAATGCTGAAATGCTGAACAGAATCAACGGCAGGAAAGCAAAAAAAAAAAAAAAAAAAAGCTAAAATGAAGCATAAATGTCCTTGGCACAAAAGCCTGAGAAAGCTGAATAATATTTAAGTTAAAAACAATGGATGAGTTGACGTCAAAGTTTAGAAGTTATTAAAAGGTTTGAATGGAAGAACAGATGTGCTTCAGAAGCTAAACATTTGGATAGTTGAAGGGTTTTTCTGTAGCTTCAAGTATGCAGAGATAGTTAGCCAGCAAAACGTGCAAAAAAAAAAAAAAAAAAAAAAACTCACAGAAGAAAAAGAAGAAGCAAGGTTTGGATAACGTGAAGTCTGAATGCGCTCAAAACAGACACAATAGAAGGTGTTTAAAAACGTGGCCTCGTTAGCAACAACTGACACGAAAGAATCAGGGTGATAAAGTTAGCAAAACCAGGCAGGTAAAACCCCCTATGGGATGCTAACCCGAACCCTTCCCCTGACCCTGCACCCCTGCAAGGAGTTTTTGGGGAGGATGCACCGTGATGAGAACCTTAACAGGAGGCCATCGCTGCTCACCGCAACGGCGCCAGTGACTCAGTTCCGTGTGGGGAGAGGACATTAATGGGAAAAATCTTGCCTGAAGCTACTTTCGGCTTCAGATTCATTCCACCTGTTTTAAATCCAGTGTTGCATCTTTGTATATATATTTTTGAAATTGTGTGTTTCGTCCTTATCCCCGCCTCATAATGTGTCATTTGTGTGACTTGCAATGGCAGCAGTGGAATTTCCCCTCGGGGGATAAGTAAAGTCCTTTATCTGGCATTGTCCAAGGTTTCAAATAATGAGGCACATGCTGTAAAACATGTCCATGTCGGCAAAGAGTCCAGGCTTCAACATGATATGAGCAACGTTTGAAGCGTCTCTCATCGCAGCCAATGACGTCACTTTTCCGTCCCGCTTGTTGAGATGCGTGGGAGTCGACTTTGGGCCTTTAGTCCAGTCTAAACGCAGACAGCGGCCTCTGCTGGAGAGGAGTCTGATAGCAGTGCAGGCTCAGTGGTGGCTGGTTCGGTGCGGCGATTTTTGGGGCGTTATTCTGTTCTCCTGTGATGATGCTGCAGGCCACGAACAGACGGCTCAGAGATGGTTTTATATTGTCATCTATTCCAGATACAGGAAGCTGACCAATCAGATGAAAGTGGGCCTTAAAGAGACAGAAGCTATAATGGCTGGTTTGAGACGCAGGATGATCTGAGGCTCTGCATAGAGGGTCAGTGCAAGAGAAATAATGATTTATTTTTAACTGTGAATCATGCAAAACGGCTCTCATGGAGCCTCAGAATGCAAATGTGGAGCCTGGATCTGTATAATATATAGTGTTAAATCAGTGTCAAAACAACCACGCGTGAGGAAACAGGTATGCGTGCGTAGATTATTAATATGCGTGCATAGATTTTAGCTGCAGATTAACATTTTTTGATTAAATAACTGCACAAAGGATCTATTACATTAATGGCATGGCAGCCGCACAAGTGGGGAATTACAATTTACGGGAAATCCGTCGATCTCCTAGTCTAGGTACTCATCCTTCCCTCCTCGGGATCTGGTGTCCAAGGAGTTTATAAAATGACCAATCACAGGCGAGCCGTCGTGTCATAAGTCTACAGGGCATGAGAGCAGATATTCGCGAGAGGAAAATCGATCTTTTTCGGGAGCGTGTGCCAAGTTTGCGCGCGCCGACACAATTTTGTGTTAAAAATCTTCGCGCGTCAAGCTGGTTCCCTGCTCATGGATGTTTCGACGCTGATGTAACGCCGTAATAATGGCTCCCCGTTACACTCTGTTTTTCTTCCGTTATGATTATGATTACAGCCATGATTAAAGCTTAAAGGGACTCCCCTCCTCTCAGGATGTGTCTTTACTGTTCCATGACTCGTCTGAGCTGTTCAGATGTTGAAGGAGGAGGGCTCGCTCATCGTCTGGGTTCAGCGAGTGATTGCTATGCCGAGCAGAAAGCAAGCAAGGGTTTGAACTCCTCTCTAAAGCTCTCTTTTTCCTTTTGATATACGGCAACGCTATGATTCCTTTCCAGGAGAGTCTGTCTAAAAATGCCCGTAATTAAATGATTATTGCCCCTCTGACTACAAGCTTTTCATCCTGCTTTGAAAGTAGCTTCACAAAAAAAAAAAAAAAAGGGTTTAAGCACGCCAGAGCAGACAAACTCACGACTTGACAAAAAAAAAACAGACCCAAGACACACGACAAACAAGTCTTGCAACGCCGAGCCCTCAAGTCACTGCGCTGAACAAGCTCACAGCGCAGCAGGGGCAGATCACAACACACACATATGACTCATTTTTGTATCGGATACACCAATTAGCCCTAAAATAAATTCTAGCTTCAGGAGTTTTTTTTTATGTTGACTTTTTATCGAATCTGAGTCATAGAGGGCTATAAGAGAGGTGTCCCTCGTATTTTGGATATCCCATTCATATGCATCGGGGTGGCAAAGGTTTAGGAGCACCTCTGAGTCAACAGCATCACAAATTAAAGTCCCAGTAACAATCGTTATTAAGTCAACATCTCTGTCAAACAGGTTCTATTAAAAAAAAAATCAAGGCTATATATATTGCAAGGCTGTTGCATTACATTCAGTGGTAAACATGCAGTGGTTTTAATGTTCTGCTTGATCTGTCCATGACTACTTGTTGGAGTGGTGTGTAGAAAAGACCAGGAATATGGTTACCATTTGACTAATTTTTGGATGTTAACAACGATTAATGTCATTTGCTGGTTGTTTGATGCTGAAATTTTGGCTCCATCAATTTCTGTCAATGTCTTTTTTTTTTACTGCTCCCTTACAGATAAATATATTATTTTTTTGTGAATATGGTATAGCGTCGAGGATTCAGCCATGGCACATACTACCTACAATCCTCTATGTCGTCACAAGAGAGCATCAGCATGGCCATTCCTGCAACCGATTAAAAGATTTATTATCTTCAGTTGTGGTCCCCCACTTCCAACCGCCGCTTGTTGAACCATCAGATAGCTGGAGGTCACACGTCCCCGCCGTGGCGCCGATGAAGAGATCCCCCTCAACCCGTCCGAGGTTGACGGGGGCTGCCGCGGCCGCCGCCTTAAAGCATCAGGGGCATAAAACGAGAGCGGCGCCGATAAGCAGCGGAGGCCGCGTTACTCAAATAAGCCCCCCGCAGCCGATACAATCAAGCTTCCTGCCGTAAACCACGCGCGCGGCGGACACGCGATGGGATCCCAGCGCTAGGCCGCGGAGATAAACACGGCTGCGTCGTGCGCTAGCCTAAATTATGATAACCTATCATCACTTGTCACGTCTATTTATATTTCATCCCAGCGCTGCGGAAAGCCGGCAGTTAATCGAGATTTAGACCTTCGGCGATTCCTTATCTGCTCTGTTGCATCTCACGGCAAACTACTCCCCTGCTGTTCACCTCATTTTTCTTTTGTCTCAGAGCCCTCATGATATATAATAACTATAGTGTCTGGTGGTAAGTGATAGAAGGATATAATGCACTTATCGCCGCAAAATGATCAGCTGCATGGCTCGTCCTTAAGGTATGTTAAATTGATATCATGGGGCGCTATACAGAATAATAAAACTGTCTCGGTGAAGTCAATGGAGCCCGCTGCACCACAGAGACGAGCGATAAAGTACTATTATGCTGATTATTTGTTCGGGAAATCTGTGTTTTTTAGATGAATCTCATGAGTGCGGGGAGAGTGAAGTGGGATTCTAATGTAGACGGTCTCGAAATAATAGATAGTCTCCAAATAATAGATAGGAAGGGGAGGGGGAAAAAAATGCTAATTACTACAACACAATCACACATCAGCTCATCCAGCTCCACTCTGACAGGGTGGCAGGATAATGGTGTTTTAGAGGGTAACCATGGCAACAGGATATCTGTGACACAAAAAGCATTGCGCGCACACGGGTGCACATCATCTGAATTTGGTCTTTTCGCACACGCAGACATTTTTTGCGGTCGCAGGTAAATGATTTACAACGTTGTTGCGTCACTTCCTGACTGCACAGATTCAAACTCTTCGGACGCAAACTCCTTTGGATTTCTTGAAAAATAAAAAAAGCTAGTAACACTGATTATTGATTCAATCTACGGGTCAACAGCAATTCTTGAAGTCAAACTGGAAGGTCGGGTCTTCTCATCATTGTGTAACATCCGTTTCAAAATAAATCAGGGGTTTTAATAGGGATTCGTTATGCGAAGGGCAGGGGAGGGGCTCTGCGGATGGCGTGCGTGCAACAAAAACTGATTGATATCGGTTGACAATCTGTAAATAAAATATAACAAGGTGAGACAGCCCTCCTCGCTCTGAACACTAAACCACTAATCAGAGTCGTTCCACATACTGTTTGGCAGAGTGCAGGACGACAGCTGATGGCAGCAGCATCCCTCTGTTAATGCACTCCGCCGCACGGGCGCGTGTGTGTGTGTGTGCGTGTGTGTGTGTGTGTGTGTCTGCGTGCGTGTGTGTGTGTGAGAGCGCGCCGTTGTTGTTGTTTTCGTTGTTTAGTCAAGTCGAAACATTTCTTTAAGTAGAACATCTGAACTTCTTGCATTCTGTGTCAGTTTCTGACCTATTTTCCCTCCCGAGCTGTCATCCACCTCTCGTTCTGCCATCTGCGCTGTCTGCCGCTGATCCGCCGCCGAAGCGTTCGAGGAATCCCAGGGAAATCCTGTTCAAAAAAAAAAAAAAAAATTCCTCATGAGTTCTTACATCACCTCATTTGTGTTCTCCACGGCTGAAAAAAAAAATTGTCTAGACATTGTTTGAATTATTATTATACCATTTTGAAGATGTAGATTGCAGGCATATCTAGCGGGCCTGCACCTCAGGCTGCATCTAAGTTACTCTCTATTTAGTTAGCTACATGGATCTCCATGCAGACAACAGTTTTAGCATCATTTCACATTTAATCCTTCCATTCTCAAATATCCGAAGTAGTCGTCTTATGTGCAGAAATTACTACGGAGGAAGCGATGGCCAAAAGTGAGACCCAAGATTTCTTTGCATCTATTATTTGGTGAGGCAGAACAACACCTGACACCATGGCGATGGGGTTGCCTCATATGGACCCAGTCAAGGAGCAGACATGGGCTTATGTTATCATTTCCAGGTGTCTACACTGTTAAACGGCGCCCAGACATTTTCAAAATTAAACAGGGCCAGGATTCTTTCCAAATTTCTGTTTCCTGGCACCGGCAGCATCTCAACACCAGACTCAAGACAACCTTCGCACTTATTCTCATGTTGGAATGGAAATTAATATCTCTCTCGGTATGCAGCTGCATGCGTTGGACTCCAGAACTTTAGAGGGAACCCTTTAAACAGCTTATTTTTCGCCAGCGACAATGATAAATGTTTGCGTTATTCACACCCTGCAAGGGCTGATGAAAAAAAATAAAAGCTATTCAATTACACACGGAGCAAAACCTGTGTAATTGTGCTCACTCACTGAATGCTGAGAGCTAATCCCATTATAAGTCGCGCATAAAGAATATGAAATGTTGCAATTATTAACAAACTCTAATGTTTCGAAGGTTTTCACCTCACAAAATGCTGAGGTTCAATAAAAAATAAATTGATGTACCCCGGTGTGTAGGGGTGTGATGGATGTACCCTTGAGGGTACTGCCACAGTGACATGCCATTGGACTCTTAAAGGTACAAATTTAGCACATTTTTTTTTTCCTGACGGTGTTGACAGCACGACAACTAAGCACCTAGACCTGCAGGTAGTTTGACACAATGCAAAAAGTCCTCGTGAAGAAGGTTGATGTTTTATTTATTCACATTTTGGTTTCCCTCTGTGGGGGGGTTGGCGGTGTCGAGTGAGCCGACCCGCCTCTGCAGCTCGAAGCTCACCCGCAGAAAGTTGGCGGTGTTGAAAACTGGCTTTGTCTGCGAGTGGGCTGGGAAGGGGAGGGTTTGGGTGTGTGTTTGTGTGTGTGCTGGGGGGGGCAATGGGTTCTGCTCCTGCTGGGGGTGGTTGGGCTCTGGATGGGCCAGTGTGCCTGGTGACCTGGTCCCTGGCTTTGGGGGCTCCCTTCCGTTGCTCCCTTCACCGGGCCTGGTCCCATCCTTTCGGGGAGGCTGTTGTGGGGGCTCTGTCTGGTGTCTGGGTGGGTCTCGGAGGCACAGGGTCTTGGGGCTCTGGGCTCTGCTTGCACTCAGGAGAGTAGAGCCCTGGCCGAGCCGGGGTTCTGCCTTCTCTTGTCCAGTCGTAGGCCGGTTTCTGGCTGGGGAGGGGGCCCCTCTGTGGTCCTCTGCTTGGTCCCCTTTGGGTTGGAACCATGGCGTTCCCTCGGGTACATGACCCTGGGTCCTGTCTGCTCCGTGGGGCCAGGCGGTGCCTGGCTGCCACTTTGTGGCACAGTTGCAACCATCCACTTTAACTCCAAATCTTTCCCAGTGACAAGCACTCGGAGCTGACACACACACACACACACACACACACACACACACACACACGCTTACTCACTCACAAGCACAATAACACTGGAATGTAAGGATTATACTATCGATGTCATGATGCTTGAAGCATGTTGATGTTGACGTTGATGTGCCTCCTCCGCTCCCCACCCGTCCACCCCACTACCCCCCCTCCCACCCCCGGGGTCTTGCCCGGTCTCCTTGTTTAACTTCATAAAAACCAAGATGCAGATTATACAACACGAGGAGCGCATCAGATATCAGAATCCTCCTTTGCTGAGCAAATGTGCACCAGACCTCTCATTCTGCATGCCGAGGCTGCCGGACAGGACAGGGTGAAACGGGGGAAGGAAAAAAAAAAAAAATGACTTCAAAGCCTCGTTATAGGTGGTGTCATCCCCACTAGTCATTTCTGAAGTGAACTGCGGGCAGGAGTTTCAGTGACCTGCAAACTTGTTAGAAGTTCTAAAGGTCAGTCTGAAGGATTCAGCTTTGAAGGCCACGACCAACAAAAGGATGTCTCCTTGGCACCGAGAAACACCTCATGGTGACACTGCCGCTCTCGCGCCCATTTCTCGAAAAGGGGATGAGAAATTTCTGAGCGTATTTGTTTTGAAACTGAGGCTTCTGTCTCCGTGTTGTTTTTTTTTTGTTTTTGGTTTTTTTTTGCGCTCCAGCACACACTCATCCCACAATATGAAAAGGGCGGAGTCTCACGGCACCTCAGCCTGACAAATGAGAGTCGCTGTGGCTCTTATCCAAGTGAACTAAGACGGTTTTTCAGTGCCTGCTACCCACGAAGATGCATCACCAGTCAAGTTTACAGCATCAACATCGTCAGTCAGCGCAAAAACATTCTTGCCCTTCAGAAACAACTCTGGAAAGTGGAATAACTCAAAAGCCAAAAAAAATAAAAAATAAAAACTCTCCCCCGGGTGATGTAGTGCTGCTGATAGGGATTCTATTATATTCAATATTATTAATTCGAGACTAAATGAAGCAGATTTTGAGGAGCTCTTAGAGTTCAGTCACAGGGGCTGGAGGGAGACAATGAAGAGCGGGAGCTGGAAGTCGACACGCTTGAGGGACCAGATAAACATCACGTGGCGTCAAACGCCACGATCCCTGAAAGCACCTTCGTCGATATTTTTCGGGGGAACGTCTACAGAGAATTATCACCCAACTCCGCTGCCTCCCCCTCAGCTCAAAGTCCGCTCCCAATAATCACACAGCATTCCGCCTGTAGCCAGTGCAACCGGTGAGACGCCAGGCAGTGACCATGCATCCAGCTGCCCTCTCAGTGCATCTCCGCATCGCAATGAAATCTTTGGTGCGTCTGAATTTGTATGTTCAATATGCACATAAGTCATTATCTTATCGAATTTGGGCACATTGGCGGATATTTGCAGAACAGGAATCTTTCAAAACACTTGCTTGGTTTTGCTGACTATAAATCCTGTCCTATAAATCATACTCTGAACAGCCCCCCGCATCAAACTTCATCACACATATACTGCATATATGTACATAGAATTAAAACACTTTGCACTCACATCAGTGTGATTAAAAAAATCAACACTAAATGACAGAATCCGTTTTTTCGGGAATATTTTATATCAAGAGTGCTATGATATTTTTATAAGTTCCAAGTCGAATCCGCTCACAAGGAGGGAGTGGGGTTTATCGGCTATACTGGAGCCAGCCACCAGGGGGCGATGCATGTCTTTTGGTTTCTCTGATATACAGTATAAATATATAGATACAAACTCTCGATAAGTATGAGTGAGACACACAAATGACGAGTTGAAGGTGGAGGAGTGCATATATGTATACAAATGGAACGAGTTACATAAAAAATGACAGAAGGATGCTGGCCACACAGCAATTGACAGGATACTTTTTAAGTCTTTTTTGTAAGTTTTCAGCAACAGTCACAATCTGTCCCTGAACCCGGTGCAACACCTTTTTTCAGATATTTTTGGATGGAGGCAGAGCTGCCAGGGCTTAAGCTTTAAAGCTTACCAAAAAAAGTCATTCTGTCGAAGTGATACAGGCGATAAAATGATAACTTGAACCTTCACCTGGACCTTTTTCGACACTGTATTCGGTTTATCTGGATCACAAGTCTTTAACAACCACGTTTAAGGGATTAAAGGAGCCAATTCCGTTTGCTGAAATCAGGGCGAGAAACAAGAATCTCTTGCTACAAATGATAAAATACAAGCTCATGAAACGCATCAAAACTGACTGTGCTGGTTGCTTACGCGTTGGCTGTGAAGCACAGGGACCGAGGCGGTGGGTGGCGATGTTACGCCTGCGATGCGCCAAGCGGGCGGAGTCTGCAAATTATTTCAACTGTGCCTCGCTCAATTCCGCCAGTGACAGCGGCATGTCCGCCTCCCTCGACCAATCACAAGCGCATATACATTATACTATTACAGCGGCATAACGTGAAGTGTACCTAGCAAACAGCACAGCAGCCAGCAGGTGGCGTTGTTAAAGTCTCCTCCCCTGCAGCTCGCCGCCTCTTCTTGCTCGCGTCGTGTCCAGCTGTGGGGAAGACGAGCGCACCCATTAGGAACATGAGGGTCCGAGCCAATCAGGGGCTGAGTAGAGGCGGGCCTAACCCAGAAGTTGGGTGGGAACAAATAATGCTAACTGGACCAGGCACCATATGTCATGTGTTTTCTTGCGTTTTGATGATTTTGTCAACGGTATTTCCAAGAGTTCAAAAAACGTGTTTCACTTGTGAATAAAATGACATCATATAATCTCTTTTAATTGGAAAACATTTAATTGAAATACTGCCCATATCTGGCTAAAACCTTTATTGCAGGGCCTTTTATGAAGTGATAATTTGTCAAAATCTATTAAAACGCAGCTTTAAAACTGCAGTTGTGCTGATGAGGAATAGACAACCTGCAGCAGTATTCCGCTTATCACATCATGTCCCGTCGTATGGTTTTGTGACCCAGTGCGTGTGTGTGTTTGTGTGTATGTGTGTCTGTGTGTGTATGCCTGTGTGTGTGTGTGTATGTGTCCATGTTTTATCTTTCTGTGGCTCAGTTGACTGAGGCTCACTGGGGAGGGAAGCAGAGCAGCCAAAAAGAGGCAATGATGAATGACACAACACACACTCCGCAGCTTCTCTCTCTCTCTCCCGCTCTCCTTACCTGCCTCTCTCTCTCTCCGTCTATCTCGGTCCACCTTTCTTCACCTCCCGTTATCTTCCCTTTTATCTCCCCCCAGCTTGCCGTGCTCCTGGCCTGGGCAGCTCACGTCTCTGTGTGGCTTCGTGGAGAGACAGAGAACCTCCGTCCGGCGGCGGTCCATCCAGACAAGATGGCTCCTGGCAGCAGGTCAGACAGACGGCCTTTCACATCATGCCACTTCACTTGTGTTGTTTTTGAATGGCGCTCTGCGATTGACTCGGTCTCCCCGAGCCAGGAGTTGACATGAAAACACCCATGCGGCAGCCGCGGCGGCGTGCATGCTCCCTCATCTGGCGTGTTAACCGCATGCATCTTTGTACTCGTTTCCAATTATTTGTGTGTGTGCCTGCCCGCGTGCGATTAGGAAACTCCACTCCTTGTGTCTCTGAACTCCTCGGGAGTGTTTTCAACTCCTGTATCAAAGGCTATTCTCAATTTGCTCCTGTGGCTCAAGCAATTGGGACGGTTGCCGAGCAGAATGTTAATAAAAAAAAAAAAAGAAGAAGAAGAAGAAGAAGAGGACGAATGCCCTTTGGGAGCATCCCCACTGGTATCGTTACTGGAGTGCAATGAATACTGAGTGATGTTGAGGCTGTAAACAGCGCAAGTGTGGATGTCCGGTTTGATTCTTTCCCCTGCCTTGGAGGACAATGCCGCACCCTTGAGAGATGTGTGTTTGTGTGTTTTTGATGAGCTTAAAAAGTTGTGATTCCCCACCCGAGGGATTTTTTTTGGGAGGGGCGGGGGCGGGAGGGTTAGGGTTGTGCTTCCTGAAGCTGCGTGGAATAAACAAGCGCCGGAGCATCTGACGGCATGCCGATGTGCCGGGCGAGGAGACGAGCGGCCTGGCTGACGAGGCGGCGCGTCATTGACAACGTGATGGCAAAAGCTGCACTCGTTAACGGGTCTGCTGTTCCAAGGACGGATGTAAAAAAACAAACACCTCACAGCCGTTCGGATTACGATTTAGGCGGAATGAACTGATCTGTGAAAGGTGTGCGTGCGTGTGTGTGTTTGTGTGTGTGTGTGTGCCTAAGAGCAACCCCCCCCCACCACACACACACAGTTCTCCACATAGTTCTGGTCCTGGTGTGTTAAAAGCTACTGGCGTGAGCCCACGTCTGGGCACTCGTGATTCCTTCAAAAGTAACAGGAGAGACAGACTGACAGAGAAGATGAGCAGAAGTATAGTGAGACGCTGAGGAGAGTGAGTGTGGCTGACAGGGGAGGACGCCCGCCGCTGGATGATTACTGATTTTCAACCAACACCTTATAAAAATGTTGTCACAACCTTGGCAGACGATATCTTACTACCTTGGCTGTTGCTGTTTTAAGTAATAATCTCAAAGGCTTCCATTGAATAGATGTCACTATCGATCGCCGACTGGGGGAACGCAGCGACCCTTTGCACCGACAGTCAATGCAGAGTGAAAACTGACTATTAAACGAGTTAAAAACAGCATTTCTAACAGAGAATATGTTGTTTTTTCATTCACAGTGACCAGCATCTCAGTGCTGACCTTCTGTTTAGCCTCTAAAATGTGAGAGTTAAGCAACATCGCCAAGGAGGCAGCAAACATCACAGGTCAGTCAGAATTATAAACAAAACCTCGACCTTTTCGGAAGAGAAGAAAATAAAACAAAAAAACAAGCAAACCGTTCACCAGACGAGCCTTCAGCCTCAACTCTGACCTAGTTGTTCCACTTTTTGAGGCTATTGAGGCCTTTCGTGAGGCCAACGTGTCACCTCGCTTCCTCGCTGGCGTCTCTTCTCCGTGTCTCCGAGTGAGGATGCGAGAGGAGATGCCAGTGTGGAGGAGCCGAGGTGAGAGCCTCAGTTCCTTGGTGTTAAAAACATCGATCAGACCAGCGTTCCCTCACTCTGAGCTCGGAAAAAGCAACGCATGTCGAATATTTTGCAGTAAAATAAAGAACCCCATCTTCAGCCCATAAGAACCCGGATCCATTTCTCCTTGTAGGGAAAATACGTGGGACATGCAAAAGACAATTTAGCAGCTCATTACCCCGACTATTAAAAGGCCCAATAAATGTCATCACGATATTGTCCAAACGTTTTTTGTTTTTGTTTTTTTGTATAAATTTGTTCAAAAAAAATGTGGTCAGAACAGGTTAAATGTCATGTAGTTGTTAAATGGGTAGAAATTTAACTGAAAAAATAAATAAATAAAAGCTCTTAGAAAACTGTCCCTTCGGTCACATTTGCCGACGGGGTGCGCCACCATTTTGGAAACGATGTCCTATTATTGTCACATGACCTAACCACGATGTTAAGGAAATCAAGTGTCCAGCTGTTTAAGGAACTTTTCAGAACATTTGAAGGGATGGTGCCACTGTGAAGAACACTGACGGTGGGGGGAAAAAACAATGTCAGCAGGTGCATTTCCATCCACCTGTTGTTATTCGTTATTCAGTTTGCCCTTAGTTCATTTTCCCCTTAGTCTGCACTTCCTCGCCTCCCTCAGCCCTCTCATCTCCCTAAGCTGCATGTAAGGGATTGGACGATCCTCCATGATGACGGAGGGGGAACAATTTCCGTGTCACGGGATTAGAGAGGATGCGAGGAGGCATAAAACGCCATAATGAAAAGCGCCCTGTGCGTTCACGACCCATTAATGCACGTTACTAACGACGCACCCTCCCCCCTTCTGCAGCTTGTGCATGCCGCTCCCTCTGTAGAATCTAGATCTGCGTCTCCAGCCCGGCTCCTCCCCGGGTTGAGCTATGCTCTCCACCCGCCCGCATCCTAAAAATGGCACGAGTGATAGACTTTTCCATTCCAGCCTCGTCTCCATCACGTTTTACGCACACAGACGCAGCGGCCGTGCAGACGTGCTGACGTCGCGTGCGCGTGCACGCCAAGATGCCCTGGCCGGCGACATCATATCACACTTCATGATAATGCATTTTTAATGGCGCAGACAGCAGGGTCGAGGAACACGTTTCACCATAATCAATACTGACGTCCACCCTCCCCCAACACACACACATACACACACGCACTTTACAGTGCTTCATGAAAACATGAACGAGCCCATCTTCAGAGCTCTCTGAAGCACAGACCGATGCCAGATATTATACATCTTACGCAGAAATAAAGCACTGGCTGACATGCCCTTCACTTTGAAATGTTATCGTAGCATATAAACTTATCGGTGCCATTTATCAAAAGCTTCAGCTGGGTTTTTTGTGCATATTTATCTTTCCCCCCCATCCCTTAGTTTACAGGATACATTTTCTGCATGCCTGATAATTTATCCAGCCTCTAAAATCTTGACACATGCTGATGTTTTTTCTATCTCCACCATCTGACTTTCCTAATCCACCCAGTCCTGTGTGTGACTAAACTCTGCCCCCTGGTGACTGAACGTCATCATGACCGTGGTGCCGTCACCCCCTCACGGATGATGCGGTTCCCCTATATGTTAAAACGCTGGTTAAATTATTTCCCACTTATCACCCAATTAGTTGGTTTTTATGTTCTGCGCCACTAATTCAAACGTGGTGTTTGAGATTGCTGTCAAGAAACAGATGACATACTGTCAATACATGACTTGTTTAACAGCAGCAGTGGATAATTAAGGCTGTCAGGTGTGAATGTTTGAATGTTTGCACTTAACATATCTTTGGGGGGTTCTAACAGACAACGGTTAGGATTAGCAGCCGTGAAAACAAACAACTGCACCGAAGCCCGATATTCAGAGGCTTCAAGACTTCAGGTTCACCATCCGCCAGTCGGTTAGCGGTGAATTCAGTAAATAAAAATGTGTTTGTTGATCCTGTAAACTCCTCTCAGGTCACAGGCTAGTAGCTAACTGTGTGTGTGTTTGAGCTTTTTCTCTAAAAAGAAAAAAGAAAGAAAAAAAAAGCCGCCTGCAGCTTTACGAGAGTTAAGTTTGAGCAGTTTCAAGATACCGTACCTACACCAAAAATTGTCCAACTCTCAAAGCCTCTAAACTGTTACTATGAATGCAATTGTAAAATCACTGGTTACTTTATCAGTTTTTTTCGTATTAACTGATTGCATCTTTTAATGATTACTGAATGTGACCGGAGAAGGAAGCATAGCACAAGCATATATATATATGAGATGTGTTGATATGATACAAGATGCTTTTCTCAATATTGGTACCAACCAATAGTGACCACGATAACAATCATAGACTGATCATTTATCAAGTTTTAGGGGGGAAATTATTATTATTGTTGTTGTCGTCAACCTTCATTTTAACTCAAAAGACTATTGAGAATGTATTAGCATGAACAATGGTATAATAGATAAATGCAAATATGATAAACAGCATAAATTGATACATTGAGGTATAGAATTTAAGCAAGGGAAAAGTACATTATTGGTGAAAGAAATTACAGTTAACTGAAACAAGAGGGTGGAAGGTTCACACGAACCATAACATTTTTCCTGATTTAATCCTGATTAATGGAATATGGAGCAGCAACCTATTCTGTGATCGAGTGCCCAGATTATGAGAATTCAGAGTTAAAAGGGGTAATATATACATATTGGAAGAACCTCTATCGCTTAATCAAGATTATAAATGAATACACACCAATGCTGGTCCTGCCTCCAGTCCACCTTTAGATAAAGCCGGCAGTGGCGGACGCTGTAAGGATCAACAGGTATAAATGTTAGAGCTGAGTGGTCGACATCAGCTAGAGATTTCAATGTAGTAGCAGCAGACATCTCCATCATCTAAAACTGACAAAAAAAATGTGCTTAAAAATTTGTTTTCTAAGGCGAATAGGGACACAATTGTTATCTCTTTAGAGAAGCCCAAATCATGTTCTCAAATTAGCAGTCAGTGTTGATATGAAGCTTAGAGTGGATGTTATTGTGGAGTCAAATTCCAAGGTATTCATAAAGTGGCACCCTTTCAATACAAGGACCATTAACTGAATATATGCTTGGGGGGGATTCAGCATTATTAGACTTTGTGAACGGCATCAGTTTGGTTCTGTCGGTATTTACCACTAACTCCCAATTATGTGGCTGATGTTTGAGTGAATCAAAAGAGGAGTGTAGCCTTTCCATTGCGAAGAATTTCGTGTCATCTGCATAGAGATTAAATTTTCAGGTTCTGGAAGAGCAGATTGTAGATTAAGAAAATATTGGACCTATGAGCGGACCCTGTGGAACACCTGTTGTAATATTTAAAACATCTAAATGTTCTTCACCCGTTTGTACATAATCGAGCAGAGAGATGATTTTCAAACCACGGGCAAGTGGCAGTATCCAACACAATAATAAAAAATAAAAAAAATTAAAAAAATCCTCAAAAGTAATGAATGGTTCTTAGTATTGAATGCTTGAGACAAGTCTGTGAACAGAGCAGCACAAGACATCCTGCTATCTAGGGCAAGTGCAATCTTATTTAACACGAGCGATGTTGCAGTAATGGATACTGGGCTTAGGCCTAAATCCAGACTGATATGTGGTGAGTAGAAAATCAGGCGATAAGACTCGAGCTGATTATCGACCTGGGATTGCGAAATTTTAGCCAAGCAACACAATTTGGCGATGGGGCGATAGTTATGTAGTTATGTATGTCACCTCCTTTATGTAATGGAAGGGCATAAGCCGCTTTCCAGGCAATGGGGATTATTCCAGCAGAATTGGCCGAGCTGAAGATATGAGTTATGCAGTATCTAATCAATAGCACTGGAGAGTTTAAGGGGAAAAAAAATGCATGCAAATGATCAGCACCAGTTGATTTTGGGGCGTAAATAGCATGAAGAGGATCAGTAACTTCACTAACACTAAAAGCTGGGTGCTACTGAAGCTAGGTGGAGTATGGCACTGTAGTTCCGCCGGTGGTTTGAAGAAATGATTCACTTCATTCACAGTGTTATCAAAAAAAAAAAAAAAAAAAGCCCAGTGGCGGCATAGTGACTGTGAAAGGCAGCGTGGATTTCTTTCTCTCTCCTAAAGCTTGTGTCAATTGCAACTATGAGCTCAGAAGGGCCCATTACTTTGTGAAATTGATTTAACAACCTTCCAAAAATGTCCTCTGATCATGAGAGGAGCCGGTGAAGAATGGCTGCAGGTGGTGGTCAGACTCGGCGGCTCTCGGTGCATCTTTTCTGAGCACAAGCCACTGGAAAGGGTTCTTGGACCGCCTAGCTCGAGCCCGGAATAAACCAAAGATCAGACCTGGCTTTTAAGCCTAGATGTTTAGCCACAGTTAAATTGAAAACATCGGTAAAATGATTGAAAACGGGAAATTAGTGCCCAGCCGACAGAAGCAATTGTTGTTAATGGAATTAAATCATTTTAGCCTTTTTTGAATATTCAGCGTTGGTTTCTTATGTGTGTCTGCGACTCAGCCCCCGCCAGAGTGGCTGTCAGGGTCGGCGCTGTAATTATTTGTGCTCAACGGGGAGCAGGATTTGTGGAAAATGGTGAATCGCGATCAGAGTGGCAGGCCTGAATGGGGAGATGAATGGGTAAGTTCTTGGGAATAACAGCAGGGGGAGCTCAAGGTAGAGATGGTGGCCCGGGAGAGAAAGATGAGGATTTGAGTTCTGCTATGAAAGTAATGTAGACGTAGTCGTAGTACTAGTATGATTGCTGTATATGCTGGATCTTCACCTAAAACATTCAGCTGCCCTGCCTGCTGAGATGAATCTGATCTCTCAGCAGGAGATCGTCATATTCCAATATTTCCAAGTTGAAATTGTCAATACTTTCAAAGGCCAGAAACTAAAACGGATTTTCCACTTTTGAAAAAGGTGATTAAAGTTGCGTCCGTTGCGTTCAGACTCCCGTGGTGATGTTTCATCGATGCCCCGCATGTGAAATGACCCCTGTTGTCGGAAGTGAGAGCGGCAGATTCCAAAGTCTGCTCAAGATTCTGGCAGCAAGGAAGTGTGCGCTGGAGTTTATGCAGCCGATGTTGCTGGGCGTCGTAGGAACCGCCAAAGATGAATACGGTTTGTGGGAGGAGTGAATGTGGAGATGATGCGGTGGAGGTGGACCGAGCCGGAGGTGGTCGGTTACCTCGTTTCACCTGCCTGGCTCAGGTGTGGAGCACCTGGTTCCTGCTCTGAACTCTGGAGCCCAGAGCCTCTGGTGCATGTACTGATGCCAGCCAGTAGAGGGTGACCGCTGGAGGTCCAGACCAACCGTGATGCTGGGTAGGAAGTCAGCAAGAATCCAGGACCGCAGAACCTTAAACCTGCTTTGACTGGGAAGTTGACATTGTTATAAATCTTTTTTAAAAAAGCTGTTCTATTGAACAAAGTTCTAACTTCAGGTGGAGGACGTCCCCTTTTAACAGCGAAGCCTTAGGTTCGCAGTCCACACACAGCCACGGCCAACCCCTTACCCGAAAAACAACACGATTTTAAGCGGGGAAAACTTGAAACATTGATAGAAAATAATCAATCGCAATCATAAAATGGTAAAACTTTAAAAGTGGGTGTAGAAGCCAGGAGAGCTGCCAATTAATTTCCATGCTCTGCCCTCGAGAAGTGTGCTCGGAAATTCACAGATCCCATTTTACATAATCCTACAAGAATTGTTGCCACAAACTAGACACCAATTACCAGCTACAGAAAGTCCCCTTGCAGCCAAGGATGACAGGAAAATTGCTGAGGTCATCTTTCTATTAAATCAATGTCCTTGTGGCTTTATTCAGACATGACGGGGACGTTCCAGGGAAGGGGCAGCACATGACAAGCAGTTAGTGTGCGGGACCCCAAACAGCAGTTTAAAAAAAAAAAATCTGTGATATCAAAGAGTGTGTTGTCAGTTCCCAGTCTGCTACAGTGACGGATGTTTTTCATTTGGATTGATTAATTGGGATTATTGAAATGTACGCCTTTATTAGATGGCAGACGGGGGGGAGAGGAAGACGAGAGCAAAGGGATGTATGAAACGCAACCGCGCTGATATGTGATTTTTTTTTTAAATATTCCGCTACCGTGACGCCCCACCGGACCTGCCTCTGTTTTTATTCCTTTATTAGAGATGACAGCGGTGATATGACAGGAAATCAGCAGAGATTAGTTGTCGCGGACAACCGCTCGGGGTCTTTTGATTAAGGATTCCTTTTCCTGTGGCCCGGTCGAGCTGCAGGGGAAGAACAGTCACAGAAACAGGGAATTTCTCACGAAAAATGATCTGATTTTGGAGGATGACCGCTTGAAATGGCTCGTCATTCACATGCACACTGGCACATGTAATTCACATGGACGTCCCCCGACGCCCGACGCACCCCACACACACGCACCTCTTTGGGCCAGTAAGAATCAGTGGTTGAAAAGCAAGTTTGAAAATGAGCGACGAACCGCAGGGCACAAAACCGCTGCAGCGATCACACGGGCCTGTTACACGACGACTGCTTTTCTATTGGTTAATGTGCTAAAATGGTAGTATTCCCAGTGTTTGCTCGGTTATTGAATTGACTTTGTTATTAAAGGTATGGATTAATTAAAGTGACCCTAATATGGCAGACATTTAAAGAGAAAATTGTTGATGGAAAATGTAATATGCAAGAATATGGTGCATCAGTGTGTATTTTCTTGATTATAAATTAGCGGTGTAAATCAACTCGATCACGACAAAGATTCTTTGGGAATGGTATAATGTTTACAGATAGTCTACAACAAAATGATTTTGATTCGCCTCAGCGGGATGCAATAGCTATATCACTATTTTATATATATATATATCAACAAAACAAATAAAATATGATTAGACGATTTTATTTCTCGGCTTTTCCAGACATTTAAATGAAATACAGTTGCTTCTTTTACGATTAAGAAATACAAATATACCTTCCGTTCATAACAAATTGCCACATTTCTCAAGCGCAAATGTTTTTTCAACCTCTTAACAAGAGTTTTGGAGGGAGCAGCAGGATGTGTGCTGAGCAGGAATGGTGGCATGGGAGTTGCAAAATAAAGGCTTGCTTTAAAAACCACAAGATACTTTGACATTTTCACTGTGCATAAACAATACTGGATGGGTAGTCATTGGATTCATTAATTCATGAAGACCGAGGGATGGTTTCACCCCTATTAGAAATGGCTGCAGTCTATCATGCACCAGTGGCATCATAAGTGACATCACTGGTGTTAAGGAGGAACTACAGGCTGTTTTTGCCTTGTTTCCTCTCTTGGCATCCGGGTGCCACGCAAAACCCACATCTGTACCCCTGCCGCGTCCACTGCCTACTAGCTTAGAAGGATTTGGTGTCAAAAGTTTTCATGCAATGCATCATGGTACATATAGGCACTGCTTGCACTGTTCTGCAGCAGGAGAACTGCTCTCTCAGTCCATATAGCACTCACTGAGGAATTTACACTAATTGGCTTACACATGGAAAGTGTTACATTTTGCCTTTAATGTTTGTTACTTTATTTCCTGTTTAAATGCAATAAGACTGCAATTAGGAATATGAGCCAGGTGCAATCCAGACTGCTGTGTTGGTGGAGTACGATGGTGCCGCCCTGTGTAATGTCCAAATGACCATTTATTAAATCCTCTTCTTGCAGTCCTATCAGCGTGATGCTGCCATGCATAAACGCAGCATATTCCCGTGTGCATCAAACAGAATGGTCTGACTCGGATAAACAAACAGTGACACGAAGCTCCGAACCTCCATTATTCTGAAGCTCCATCCAAAGATTAATCAATTTCTTTCGAGCTGAGGTCAAACAAAAAGGGGGAGGAGGGAGGCTCAGGGAAATAACTCAGCTACAGTTGAAACGTTCACATGCTTTTTCATCCTGCACCGACCAGCTTTTGGCATCCTCCAATTAGACCTCAAAGCCGGCGAGCGCGGCTGGGAGGCCGAGGCCTATGCCGAGCTGGAGATGACCCATGTCTCTTACGCTGTAATTGCAAACTTTTGTGATTTAAACTCTGAACCAGATGATAATCACACTCATCCGCAGCCGGGCGTGTGGCACAGCAGCCTCCACAGCAGCGGGCCGCAGAGCCTGCAGACCTTGAGGGTTCCTTTAAAAAAAACGGTTCAACCTCTAATTCCACTTTGCCAGCGTGTTCGGATGTTGCTCGGTGTCGTCGCATATTCAGACGCAGATGTTTTAAGAGCGGGCTCGGGGTCCTCAGGAGTTTTTTGAGGGTCTTCAAGGTTGTCCTCAAGAATTTCACATGTATGCTTTTAACTAGACATCAGATTTTTATTCCTAATTTTCTTATCATTTTTGCAATTATCCTGGTCAATACTTTTTGGCTAATTTTCAGGTAATTTCTCACTAATTTACTCAAGGCCTTTTAAAAAAGAAATTAAGTGCATTTACTGGGGACAAAGGTGATTAGCGAATCAGCTACAATTTATGAAATTACTGAAAAAATCATTCTAATAGAAATGAGGAAAAAATTGTTCTTGAGGGTAAAATCAGCCTCAACCAAAGTAGGCCCAGGGTTCTTACTGAACAAAATAATTTCAATTGTTGGTTTCTGGCTTGTCAATTGTCAACTTGGGGGGCACTGATCATGAAAAGGTTTGTGTACATCTTTCAATTGTCTAAACTGCTAATGTGTTAATTGTGGTTTTGCCGTGTGTCACCATGTTTTGCGGTACCTCTGTATGCAGGACCCGGGTTGAGGCATGCTGCTCATCTCTTAAGCCCATTTACCAGCTCGTTACACACCGTTTCTTCTCCTGCTCTTCCTCTGTTCCAGGCACTCATCACTTCCTGGTCAGGTTCCATTTCGCTAATGCGGTGGAAATGAGCCGTGGGCAATTGCAAAGCGAAGTGGAGCAGATTCATGGCAGCATTCTAGCACAGCACACCGAGAAAACACAAACAGGTCCAAGCGTAACAAGGTGTGACACACAAGCAAATGTAATTGAATTGGAGGCGTTTAAAAACACACAGCTGAACCACAGAAATGCCACTTCAGACAAACAATCTCTACCAAAGATCCGGTTGGCCAGTCTTGCTTGTATTGGATGGAAATTAAACAAATTGTCTGTACTGATACATTTCAACATCGGTGTGAAACGTAGAAACTGTTGCCAACTTCGAGAGTTGAGATTAAGGAATCTCAAAGCGTTTTTCCCCACTTTTGTGCCCAATTTGACTGCATCATGCTAACTCTGCTGTTCTAAGACTGAATACTAAAAATTGAGGAATGCAGAGCAGTACAACAATGTGCAAACCTTGTAACGTTTTACACACACAATATGTTAATCGATAAAAAAAAACTTTATTTTGAGTCTGATTTAAAGCAAAGAATTTGCTGTGCTGCCGATTTGATATCAGGAAATGTTGTTAGTCATAAGCATTAAATGGCAGAATGGTATCATCATGCTCAAGGCAGCAAACACACTTTGTACAAAAGGTTATATATTGAAGGTTTTTAAAAGGTTTCTTAATGTTGCCTTCTATGGAGATTAAACAGATGCTGGAAAAAAAAGATAGACTGATGAAACAGTCATGACACAGTAATCAGCAACAAGAAGAACCACACTTGCAAAAAATTAAAACTAAAACAAAAACAAAAGCTGTAGAGGACATGTTGCAATATGTGTTCACACATTAATAACTGTACTACATGTGTTAAATGTTTGATTACCTGTTTGATTACAGGTAGCTTAGTTAGCCTTAAAATGTGTTTTGCATCACCCGCCGTCAATGCTAAAGCATGACGCATGTTCATACTCAGAAACACTTGAAATCACTTATATAAGACTTTAGTTTCTAAGTTTCTTGGGGAGTGCTACGACTCCACAAACTCCAGAAACTCCAATAAAGCAGGAACTTGCTGTGCGTTCTGTTACCACGACTTTCTGTCCTCTTTGGAGAAAAGCTCCGAAAACTCAACTGTGGCAGGCAAATGCGCGACTACTCATGGAACTGTCTCCCGTGACTGGTCGAGCAGCGGTTTTCGACATCGTCGCAAGAAAAAACAAATTGCACTAACTACCCTGTCACTTTAGTGTCTCTAAACTTGGAAGAGTAATGATTTTGACTCGTCACCTTTTCAATGGAGTACCTCTAACGTGTTTCAGAGGCATACATCCGACCTGACCAGGTTTGTTAAACACAATGAAAAGCCAACTACTGAACTTGCTCTCAAAGGTTCCCGTTATGGGATGCTCATGTTATGATTCATCAAGTCCCCCAGATTGGGGAAAAGAAAACAAACTAACAGTCAAAGAGAAAATTACCCGAGTTACAACTGAATTTGTCTTATATAATGCTGTTAGTGTTTATCAAATTCGATTGCTGAATGTTTTCTTTCTTCAAAACTGATAGTTTTAAACTTTCAATTTATACACAAATCTGTGGTACTGAACCTGCGCGGTGTCAAATATACTGCTGTGAGCAGACGCTATTAAAGGCACCAAGGAGATTTCTGGACGACTTCGGAGGGTCAGACGGTGGAGTCCAGGGTCTGCTCAGCATCGCGGGAGTTCAGCAGGAGAAAGAGGCGTTTGGAGAGCTCCGGGCCCACCCGCCGAGTTGTAGAGGTGACGCCCTCTCCTCTGCGGATCAGGAGGTCCGACAGCAGGGAGGTCCTCTCTTGATCAGACTTGCAGAGACTGTAAGCCTGTGGGGAAAGTGTCAAACATAAAGTGAAGTGCTGCTTTTACTTGTCAACTTCGACTGATTAACCTGGACTCTTGTTAATGCGCTAAATGCTGTTAATGTATTGATATGTGTATGAGATGTATAGGATATATAGAAGATAAAATGAGGCTTTTTACAGTAGAAGCTACGAATTGACTTTAATCGGGGCACGACTCAAATTGAAAGACTTAAATTTCTGAATTTGATATCAGCAGGACGGCAGACAGTTCTAGAGGAAAGTAACTCCAGACACACATGAAACAGACTGTGAAATCCATCCTGTGTAAGTGACAAGCGCAAACTCCTCCAAACACATTTTCACTCTGAGCTCGGAGCTGTTGCTCAGTGTCATGGAGTCAGGGATCACGACCAGAATGGGCAACCAGGCACAAGATTCAGTGGATGGGAAATATGATTGAGGACAGTAAAATGGAATATACACCAATCAGCCATAATATTAAGACCACCTGCCTAAAATTGAAATGGTCTTCCTTTTGCCACAACACCAGGCCTGATCCATTGAGGCCTGGACTCCACTCGCCCCTTTGAAGTTGTGCTGTGGTATCTGGCACCAAGTTCTGTAAATTCCGAGATGGGCCCTCCATTATACATCTTTTGTCCAGCAAATCCCACAGATGTTTGACTGGAATAGGATCTGGGGATTTTGGAGGCCGAGTCAACATCTTGAACTGGCTGCCGTGTTCCTCAAGTCATTCCTGAATCAGTTTTGAATTGTGGCAGGGAGCTTCATCCTGCTGAAAGAGGCCACCGCTATCAGGTGGTGCTATCAGGCTGCTATCAAGGGTGTACATAGTCTGCAACAATGCTTAGGTACAGTATTTGGTACGTGTCAAAGTAACATCCACATGAATGGCAGGACCCAAAATTTCCCAGCAGAACATTGCCCAAAGCATGATACTGCTGGGCTGGCTTTCCACAGCACATTATGGTGTCATGTGTTGCCCATGTAAGCCACGCACACACACCTGACCATCCACATGGTGTAAAAGAAAGCATGATTCAGGATTTGCGTTTTTCAAAATCACTGAAATTCTTCTTGTTGGCCATTTCTCCTGCTTTAACACATCAACTTTGAGGACAAAGTGTTCACTTTCTGCCTAACAAATCCCACATATTTACAGGGGCCACAACAACCAGAAAATCCAATATTCATTTCACCTGTCAGGGTCATAATGTTCTGGCTTCTGGCGGTGTACAGTATAGGTATAATGTGAGAGAAACCTCGACAAAATGCAGTAAAAATATGAAAAGACTGCAATAAGTATGATTGTGTGAGAGGTGAGTGTACCTTCTTGAGGAGCTGTGGGGAAGGATAAGCCGCCAGGATGGCAGTGGCCATGTCTGGACTGACTCTGTTGAACTGTTGAATCTGTCGCTTCCACACCTGCAGCAGCCCGCTGCCAGCTTTATCCACCCGCTGCCCCCCCGCCCACTCGCTCTCCAGGTAGAAAGAAAAGCCCGTCCTCTCTCTCTCCCGCCTGCACACACAGAACCACCTGGGACATCAGAGTTTGATCTCGGAGGACGAGAGTCTGACAGAGATGTGGGAGAAGAACAGCCTCACTGACTTGAAAGGGGCTTCGGCGACGGCTTTGGTTGCCATGGTGATGTGGTCTGAGAAGTCCTTCCAGGTCGACAAGAAGCGGACCGCGACGCTGGTGTGCAGCTGGAGATGCACCACAGCCTGATAAGATATTAGAAGACAGAGAGCAGCGGATCACTTTGACACATTATCCAGAATCCATGAAAATGTATTTAATCAGGAAAAAAACCTTTATTTCTAAATTAAGCCAACTGAGAGCTTACCCTTGTATGTGCAATAAAGTCATTCAGAAAATATTGGAATGTTCTGGTATTGCACATTATTCTAAAATGCCTGAAAAATTAAAATGAACAATTTTCCATGAAGCTTTTTTCATATTAACGTCACTGCAGCGATTATTCAACGATAAACTAATAAGTTAAAATGTAAACTCTGCAACTAGTATGAAAAACCGTCCCTGAATTTTCTTTTGAGAGATATAGTCTGCCTTAAAAAAGGATATAAATGAACAGATGTGACCAATCATGTTTGGGCCGGGTCTGGCTGCATGCAGGTAAACAGCCCAGAGCGCAAAAGAGGTGGACGCCTTTGGCCTAAAATTAAATCCTGCAGCCTATCAGCTACTGTCTGATGATTTAGCTTTTTATTTCATCTGTATTCATCGCGAGACAATCATGACGTATCCATTGAATTGATACCGCAAGTCGCTAACTCGACTGTAAACAATGACTGACATGTGAAACAGCAAGTCTTGGCCTGGATGTCTTTATGCCATGGCAACAGCAGAAGCCCAAAACAATGTGGCTGTTGCCCCCCTGAGGTTCAATCATTGTTAAGACGTCTCCAACCATCTGACCCACCTCCTCTATATCAACTCTCGACACCTCCGGTAGCACCTCAGCGTCACCGTTCTTCCTCTTCCTCTTTACTTCTCGCTTTCGGTTTCCTTGCTCCTCACCTGCAACGGCCTCTCGAAACCTCTTCTGGCTTTGAGACTTCTGAGACCTGGAGACAAAATGCGTACAATCAATGGGATTAACACTCTCTTAAGGATATCTCGCCGCTGAGAAGCTGTCAAGGCAACCTCCTCTGATGGTGACAAGCGAAGTGTGTCCCCATTCTGGGGCAGCAGCAGACTGAGTTTAGTTTGCTCACAAGTAATGCGAGTCCCATTTTTTGTTGTTTTTTTTTTTTTTGCTATACTTGACACTGTTACACTCCTCCCTCTCTAGACTCTGTCCTTCCTTACCTGAAGTATTTTTCTAGGTCAACGACCACCAGGCTGAGCGTCTTGCCAGGGTGTCGCCTCTGCTGTGCCTGCACCCAGGACGTTAGCGTAGGACTACAGGCTGACCTGCCAAGTCTCTCCTCCTGGGTTAGAGTAGATAAGATGAAGGGAGAAATTACAACGTTGGAACGAAGGGGATGTATTGATGTACAATCGACAACTACGACCATGCCTGAAATCAGTATTTTAGCATGATAAACTACGTATCATAAGACATTCGCATGCAAAATTATAGATTATAGCATGTTAGCAGTGTTCCACTTTATGTATATATACATTTTCCATTTATACATACCATAGAATATAATGCAACAGACCTGCAAAAAATTCTCCCATCAGGAGGAGTTTTATGTTGAATCTTGATTAAATCCGTTTGAAAGAGGCGTTGACACATTCTAATGATTGTTATTGGGACTGTGATTTGTGACGCTGTTACACTGAGAGCTGTCCCTAAACTTCTACCACTGCGATGCGTATGAGTAGGATGACCAAAATATTAGGGGCATCTCTCAGTAGAACCCAGTACACTTCAACATCATTTTAAACTCTAGTTTTTTCTGTTTAAAATCAATTAATCAACTGATCCATTTAGCTAGCTAGGCAACAAGCTAACTAATTAGCTAGCAAAATGACCACGACACACAGGCTGGAACCCGCCCCTAAACTATCTCAAGCTGGCAAGAGACATCCTCAATGGAAAAATTATAAAAATAAAAGAGCCCATTAATCTCACTTCGTCTCAAAGACTCTAGAGCTGCTATTTAAGTCAATCCCAACAGAGGGCGCCGTCTACATTTAGAAAGTGAAACCTGTGCAGGGGTCAGCTCCCTTTCTCATCCCAAAGCCAGAAAACACATGCAAGATTTGCAGCTACAGTTTCCTGACCTTCCAGTGTGACTGTAATCTCAAACAGACGTCCACTACATCAGCGCCGAATTACTTCTATGGCTCCACTGGTGAAGCAGAGAGAGCGAGAGAGAGGGAGCGAGAGAGCAGCTTCGGCAGCTCAAAGGCTGACTGAACTCGCCGCATCACAGATGACGGCCGACCGATGAACTCCTGTCCTCTCTGCTGCATATTTCATTCCCAGGTGCGACGCCGGGCTTTGATGGACTTGCAAAGAGAGGTGGCCATCTCAATTGTCGTCATTACAAATGACAAGGCAGCGATTTCGTGACACATAATGTCATTCATAAATATCTCAGCGATGATTCATTCTCATAAATTGGTCATATGCAGGGGTTGAATCGGGCTCGGGGCCGTCAGGAACGGAGCGCGGGCATAACTGCAGGTCTGCGGACTTGCCCGTTCTTACAAACATTTGACTGAAATGACCATACAAATCGTTCAGAGCTTTTTTTCTCTGTGTTTAATGAACATTGTAACATCTTATAATGAGTTTAAACTTACCACTCCCTTTTTCGCCTGTTAGGCAGTAACTGAATGGAAGCATTCTTTGAAGACTACTGCTTTATCGGCTGCATGTGGGGTGAACGTGAGCAGCCATCTGATCCATCTGATGCTGCGTCATGGCCAAGTTGCATTCGAAGCTAATTTCACAACCAATAAGTGCTTCATAAAGAGCCCAGCTAATCCAGTGTCAGTCAGGTTCTACTTCAAACTGCTCTGCATGGAAAGACTGAAGCTCAGCGCTAACCGAGCCGTCACTTGCCAGACTTCAAACATGGGAGCTACAAGTTTAGTCATGTTTTATTTTCTTTACGAGTTCTTTGATTTCGCTGCGTGACATGTTCAATGAATAAAGTCTGAACTTGAAAAGAATGTTTTTCATGTCAGTGCGCTTGACTCCTGGAACAAAATGCAGCATCTCTTGAAAAAAATCAACGCATTTATACCATTTGCACTCTTTAGAAACTTGCAGCCAGTTGCACCAGCAGAGTGTCAACATTTTTTTTTTTTTTTAGATTAGAGTCCAGTTTAAACGCAATTTTCCATTTTGAGGCAGAGTTTATGCACTTACATTTTAATGGAGGCACTTGCTGAAATAGTTACAACATAGGTATCAAATTTTACGCCTTGCCTTAGTAAGTGTAAAGTCCTATGTAAAATGGAAGCTAAAAGGCGGGATAGAAAGATGAGAAGCAATGAATTATATCGGCTTTTTATTAGTTGAACTCCTTCTGTTCGTTTAATCAAATTTGTTGTAGTTCTTGTTCAAGTTACCTTTTTCTTCTTTTATGGCTATGATATAAATCCGATCCCCAGCGGCGTTTCATGGTTCTACATCTGCTCAGCTCTCACCTCAACTTTATAGTCGCTACGGTTCCCATTCAGGATCATTCAGCTTTCATCTGGCCTCATTTTGAAAGAGTGAGATCAGTCATTCAGCTGATATCATAAACTGTATCATCTGGACACTGCGCCTCCACTTCGCCCGGTTGTAGAAAAATGAAGCCAAAATATCCTGTATATGGATGCAATAATGTGCAGGAAATAGAGCCGTGGTATCATCAAACTCTTTTGTGTTAAATTGTGTTCTTATGTTATGTTCTTATGTTAAATTCCTAAAGAGAAGCATGTGAACGCATCTGCGACTCATCTGCCACACCTCCTTTTTATAGCTGTAAGTAAATAATTAAAACTTATAAGAAAATGAACATTTAGAAAAACATTAGCGCGATTACAAAAAAAAAACAAAGTTCCCTGACATGACAGAAATAGTCTTTGTGTAAATGTTTTAATCAAAAGTACTTTTGACGTTTTAGTTTCATCCAAGTCCCATTCACGAACGCAGAGGAGGCGGGGTTTATCATCTATATTGATGCAAGCCCCCAGGGGGGAAATCAAGATCTTTTGGTTTCACGTTTGAGGAGTTATCCAATTTATATAAACATATATTGCGGACACACACACACACACACACACACACACAGCAGCAGCAGTAGATACACTAACCTGAACGTAGCTGTGGATCAGAGAAATGAAGTCATCAACTGTCATCTGCATCACAACGTGGTCCTCTGGCACACACACTCCATCGTTAGGCTGAGATGCAGCGGAAACATTCTATCAGGAAAATTAAAGTGGCATTAGGCCTCATTGTGTCACACACTCTCTCACACACACACATATCTGCGCTGGTCAGTGATGTCAGTCCTGTCCATCAGTCAGTTCAGTGTGACATTTGACTATGACTGATAGATAAACAAAAATATATGCAAACAACAACATGAAGGTCTATCTGAGAACAAATGTGCGGGCTGAAATTAATAGAAGCAGCAAGAAAACTGTCTTGGAAATAAAAAGAAAGTAAGAAAGTCGATCCTTCAAACAGACTATATTGTTATGGGTGGAAAAAAAAAAAACCTCTGCCTCATGCATACACAGAACAAATGATTTTAATAAAAACCTGCTCCGCAGTCATTTATAAATTCACCTCTGCCACTGTCTGACTTACTCCTGTGAACAAATGTGTGTGCGCCATCGCCTCATTCACGGTTCAGCAAACACAAATATTTGTCAGTGTCCCTTTTTTTCCCCTTTTCTTCATCAGCATCAAAGCAAATGTTGTTTTCATGTAACTGTCCTATTGGTTAAATACGGTTATGTTTTTTATCTCATAAATTCCACGGTAAACCAATGTCACTGTTTAAGGCATGTTCACCTAAGCACTATTTATTTACATTATTAACCAACTCATTAACAGCGCATCATCAATTTTACTGATTAGTTAATTTTTCTGAATTATTCATTTTTTCTCAAAAAAAAAAAGAAACTGAGTTCATTTTTTCTTGACAAACTGTGCCATTGTATAGTGCAGCACGTGGGAACAAAAAGTGCAAAACTTGTTAGTTTAAAACTGGCAATTGACATTAAAAAAAAAACAAACAGGGATTATTTTCTAAATCAGTTGTGCAATTCCAAAAATAAAATTCACGTTTCTATCAAACCCTTAAAACACTGAAGTCATTGTGGATTTTTTTTTTTGGTCAATTTATTGAAACAGAATTGTGCAAACAAACGGCCGTGGCGTCACTATGGACACCGAGCAGACCAGTACCCGGGCAGCGGCAGTGTGGCGCCCTTGAGAAATTCTGCAGATGTCAAAAAGGGCGGGGAAATAAAATGTCTGATATAACTAAACAAATCGAATCCCAGAACAGAGACAGTTAAAACAAACTCGCGGAGATGTCTCGGCTGTGTAGAACGCTGACGACCCGGTCAGCTAGTGAGGCATGCTGGGAGTTCTGGCACCTGCAGCGAATTAAACTGTTGATGCATTTTCTGCCTCATCATCACCATTGATGACGGCTAACTGTACACCCTATTTTATATCAAGTTTTCTTTGACTGTTTGGTTATTTTATTCTTTTTTGTTGATGTTGTTACTTTGCAGTTATCATTTTTATCAAAATTTTTTTGATTTTTACGGCGCTGGCACACACTAACCAAAAAAAAGCTCAAGTTCACCAGCCCCCACCTCTCAAAATCACCCTCCCACTCTCCAGCACATTCCTTAGCTTCCCTCTGGTGAATGTTCTAAGAACATTTTTTTTCTTCATATACCAAAACAAAACCTTTAGAAAAGAACCGTGCTGGAGCAGCAGTGCAAGGAAAAACAATAGATAAACAATTTTTTAAAAGAAAAGACAGTCAATTGCATTATAAGGCAGCTTCTATCCCATTAGTTCTATGTGGGTCAAATGCTGCACTGGAAAATGTAAAGTTACCGGTCAGCAAAGTGGACATTTCTCACCCCCCCGCCCCCATTGAAAATTAAATATCTAGGTGGGTTTCATGATTAAATAAAAGGGTTGCAAAGTAGGCACAATTTTTTCAAAAAATAAAAACTCGAGTGAATACCAGTCTCATTTGTTTACAGTGATTTACGGCAGTGAGTCAAAGGAAATATTTTACAAGTGCTAATGTGTCACCTTTAAACAGAGCAATGGGAAAACTGCGTCTGTGTGTGTGCATGCGTGCGTGCGCGTGTGTGTGTGTGTGTGTGTGTGTGTGTGTGTGTGCGTGTTTTGTCACCTGTGCACCGGGAGTCCTCCTCATCCAGCTGACACTACGTGGGAGGGGTTGTTTCTCGATGGCGCAGCTACAACCCAGCGCCTGCACGGCTGCCAGCAGCGTCCCGCCTCCTTCCAGCTGCAAGAGCGCTGCAGATGTGCACTTAAAATCAACAATGAAGCCATTTAACAGTTCACTTAATGACGCACAAAGGTAAACGCGTTGGATTTTACTGCAACCTAAAACTACATCCAATAAATGTGCAAACACCCACAAGACATGACAAATCCATTTTACACCCAAAGCAAATTATTATTAAAGTTTTACCTGGGTCCACAACCACCACCATGTGCTTGATACACTCCTCGGGCCTCAGGGCCTTGGCAGCCTCTGCCAGGGCTTTCTTCTCCGCTTTCTTCCTCTCGTTTTCCAGTCTAAGTGCCTCCTTGTCTTTCTGCTGATCCTCCCTGGCTCGCCTCCTCCTCAGAGCTTCCTCTCTGGAGGTCTGGATCTCCTCCGGCGTCCGCTTGCCAGGCTTCCTCTTGGCAGGAGAGGTGTTGCGCGGCAGCAGGGGCTGATGGAAAGCCGCCTCAGCCGCGGCCCCGCGGCTCTCCGTTCTCACCCGACCGAGGCCGAGCGGAGGCTGCGACTCTGGAAAGCCGTTGTGCCTGGAGTGCGATGAGCTGGCCGGGATGGCTGGCAAACACAGCTCGGCCTCCTTGCCATTAGCTTTAGAGGAGGAGGCACAAACCACATTGTCCTCTCTCAGTTTGAGTCTCTGTGCCAGAGGGACGTAAGGCGCGTCGTCGTCGTCGTCGTCGTCAGAGTCACTGCTGATCATCATCACATCAGCTCTCCTCTGACGGGCGCCGGCATCGTCGACCTTCACCGGCGACGGCCAGGACGGCGCGTCCGCATCAGAGTCGCCCAGCTCAACCGGGGCTGCCTGTGGCCGGCTGCGGGAGGCCTTGCTGAGGAAGTCAAAGACCGGCAGCCCGTCCTCCCCATCACTGCTGGAGTCACCGCGGCTGCCCATGTTCCTCCAGCTCAACGGCTGCGCCCAACCTCATTCACAAATCTGTCAAAATTGTGTTTGGAGTTATCATCAAGTGCACTGCCCGTGACACAGAAACTCGGGAAAAGAATAGGAATTCTGGTAAGTTCGGCATAGCATGAATGAATGCTCTGTAATTAATACACAGCGCTTGTTTGGCTCACTGCTGTTAGCAGATAAGGAGGGGGGGACCAATTACTAATGTTTGTTACTGAGCCGACTGCTGCTCGGGCGAATGAGAATAATGTCGCTTTGTGAGCCGAACTCGTTGATAAGAAATGCATTACTTTTTAAATTAAGTTTGGCAGAGAACCACTGTACCCGAAAGTTCAAAACCACAAGCGGCGTGTAATCTTCCCGACGACGAGCAGGCGCGCTAATGCATCTTTTTTTTTTCCCTTTATGAGCAAGTTAGCAAGTTGGCTAGAGAGGCTGCGCCATGTTCGTCTTCGTGGTTTGTTTACTCACTTTCTGATGGTTGACTTTATTTTCCAGTTTGTTCAGTCACTTTCGTCAAACAGATGTGAGTTTAAAAAAAAGAAGACATTATTAGGTTTTGCCGGCGTAAATCCTTCTTTGTTAGGTCGTCAAAAAGTACACGTCCACTTTCGACTTAAACGGATATCTTTTGATTTCCCCGGTTCAAAGCAAATGTTGCGTTCAAGGCCAAAGAACCATCGTTACCTGCGCCGTCCATCTAATTTCTTTCTGAATTGAAAAATAAAATTGCGTTAGTGACATATATGACTTTATATTGTGACAAAAAAACTCAATTTAATGTAATTGTTAGCGAAAATTAGATTGTTTGTGTGTTTTGCAGCATATAACTTTCTAAATCATAATCTTTAAATGGGTTTTGAGCGGTTCTTCTCCTCGCTGCCTGTAAATTTCCACACATTTTAGAATGTTATTTGTAGGTATTATTTTCTAACTAAGATTGTGTATGCGGCTCTTTTAAAACAGTTACTTGCAATTGTTAAGAAGCAGCTAATTTACCGTATTTACAAAGTCTTGACCTTTTTTCCTAGAGGATCGTGAACGTCGCTGCAGTATCCGGAAGTGACGCAGTTACTGTGACGTAAACGACAAAGATGGCGGCGCTCGTGTCCTTGATAGCCAAGTCCAGAGCAGGTATCCAAATCTAAATGTGTCTTCTGCTTCCTTCTCTTCAATTTATTTAATGTGCCTGAAAACGCAGGAAATGACTGAATGAATTAACGGTTGTTCTGCGTTTGCCGTGAACTCGCGTTTGAAACAAGGAATGCTTGCGATGCTAACGCGTGACTGCTGTGCTCGCTTGTCTCTTGATTGTTTAAGCTCAATTACAAACACGTCCGTACAAATAAAGCTAATTATGCTTTTGCTCTGCAGAAGTTTAATGTAATGATATAATGCTGATAGCGAACGTAGCACGTTCGTAGGAAGTTCCGTTAATTTGGGACACGTGACACGCTAAGCTAATGTATGGAACGAGTCTTACTGTTGTCGACGGTGCTCTCAGTCGTGTATTTCCTTGTATTTCCATGTTTAATTGGCATTATGCTGCATCGGGAGAATTTTATAAAGGTTCGGGTGAAATATTAGACACTTTAAATAGAGTTTGTTGTGATGTTATCCGGTAAAATTGGTGTTAATGTGTGTTGACATCACGTGTGTTTCTTCATGCTGCTGCTGTTTTCAGGGCTGTTGCTATCCGCTCAGCCGGCTCTTCTGGACTCCGTAAGGTTCGCGTCCAAGAAGGCTGGCGGCAGCAGCAAGAACCTCGGAGGAAAGAGCGCCGGCAAAAGATACGGCTTCAAGAAACAGGATGGTACTTGGAAGCATTTTGAATCCACCCCTCATCGGCGCTGTGGTTTTCCCAGCCATAGATCCGTTCATATTTTCCGATTCCACAGTCAGAAAATTGCAAAGCAAATATTCCTGAAAACCAACCAAAAGAATAGACTTTGTTAAATTGCTGAATCTATCAAGAATAACTTTAAAAATAGGACAAAGTTTGTTTGTTTTTCTTGCTGCGTTCGTAGAGCATTGTTGGTGTTGACAATTAACTCTCATTCATAGAAGTCTTCGTGGTTTAATTAGCTTTTGCTTTGACCACCACTCGCCGTCGGGAATGTGGACTGACACCCTCCAGCTATAATGTTAACAGGAACTACAAAAGTCTAACATTCCTCTTTTTTTCTGTTTCCAAGGGCACTTTGTCCATGCTGGGAACATCATTGCAACACAGAGGCTGATTAGGTATCACCCGGGAGCACATGTAAGTACACACTTGTGGGTCGGTCTGGTGGAACTGCAGACTTGAATGTGCGCGTTGTCATGGAGCATCTCCTCCTCCTGCCCTGAAGGTTGGGATGGGGACCAACAAGACGCTCTTTGCTCTGGAGGACGGCTACGTCAGGTTCACCAAGGAGGTCTACATCCCGGCGCCGCGCAGCTCCGAGTCCACGCAGATCATATCCAAGCTGCCGAAAGGAACGGTGCTCTACAAGACCTTCGTCAATGTCCTGCCAGTAAAACAAGAGGGCAAGTTTAAACTGGTGGACATGGTGTGAAACCAGCTGGAGCGGACTCGCATGTCATTCTCGGTCGGGATCAGCGGGGGTTTTGGTTTTGTGGGCTTCCGTCACGTGGACCTGGGAGGCAGCCTGGGCCTCTGTCACTGACTGACCTCGGGGGATTTCGCCCGATCAGCGCAGCATCAGCCAGAGAGGCGAAGTCGGCCGCAACTCCTCTGCCGCCCTGGTGACACTTTTTTAAACGGAACTGGAGCTCACACCAACGTCGAGCTGAACTAAACCGAACGGAAGTGAACGAAAGCATTTCACGTGAAAGGTTTTGCTGTCCCGCAAGAAAGCTACTGTACATCATGTCAACTGCCATCGGCAATGTCTGAATTGAGTAATAATGTTATCCCAGTGTCGTGCACTTGCAAGAGCCTGACTACCAGTTGAATCGTGGTTCATACGGGTTTCCTCTGCCTTCTTGCTTCGGCTGCCCGACTGAACTGCGGGCAAATGTTCCCAACTCAAAGCTCCACGCGCGACACGATTGACAGAGAGCTGCAGTAAAATCTGGTAACTGACTGTGTAATGTAGTCGAAATCCAAACTCTTATATGGTGTCATACAATAAAGAGGAATTTACTACAGCGATGTTTTTTTTTTAAATGGTGTTATATGTATTGAAATGTTGTGATTTGTACAGGGAATTTTGTCCAATAGAAGCATGAAGCTTCTCAAGCCATAAATTTACAGACATGCAGTGTTTGTACACAGCGACAAACAATGAAATTAAGTTTGAAGGCAGACAAATGATCATAAATTATGTCCAGAATGACCTGGCTATGTGAAGCCTTGATTTTAACACTTTGAACCTCATTTGAATATTCAGCTGCGCCATCACCGGGAATCAACATCCAACAGTTGTACTGCAAAGATGTCTAGACAAGTCACACACAAAAAAATAACAATTTTGCAGCGCAGTCGGAATATTGCAACATGTATTCAATTTTTCCGTTGTCTGAACTATGCTTCCAAGAGGTTATGATGAGACCAAACATGCGTGATAAGACTGAAGTCGATATGAGAAATACTTCATAAGTGGGAGATTGTGTTTTGGAGCTTCTAGTGCGAAGTCATTCATAACCATAGTTTTCACATGAATTTTCTATATTTGCCTCTGAAATGCACAGAAATAGTTCAAATGGTCATGTGAAGTTAAAATACCTCAAAACGGTAGTTAGGCAAAGTACTTGAGCAAAAGTACCCACTGCATAGAGTACATTCCAATGTTGGTAACTTCTTAAAAGACTGTTGCACACTTTTCTTAAACGCTGGGATTCTTCAACGGCTCACAGTTGCACTGGAGAGGAAGGTTACGGCAAAAGCAGGATTTCAGAAAATTTCACCCAGCTTACTCATTCAGATGGGTGTAAAAAAAACGTTTTATGATCACCGCTCCTTAACTTTTTTTTTTGATTTACTTAGACATGGTGAAGTCTGATCACGCCGCATCTGTACAGCCGTGTTCTGTTTCTGAGCGGAAAACAATGGCTCTGTCATTAGTGTAACTCCTCCTGCCAAGGTGGTGTCTTGTCATGTATTTAATGTTACTGAATAGTGATTAACATTTGCTGCTTTTACAAGCCGAATAAGGGTTGTTGTTGTTTTTTTTCCACCTTCAACAGCAACACCAAAAGTGGCCACAAGATGTCAGACTAACACTGCCATCTGGCACGCTTTGAGTTGGACCGCTTCTCCTCACGGGCGGATCGGGGGGCAAAAAGAAGAAACATTTGCAGGCCCGTGAGGCAGATGTACAATGCAAGTATGACAGCCCCTCGAATCTCCACCCTCGCTCGCTAACTTTCGCCAATATGTGAATGGTTCAAGGTCATTAGCGAAGCGTTTCGTCGGCATTTCTGGAGAAACAACCTTCCCACGGGGATCAGGAGATAAACGGTAACAGTTGCGTGTCACAGACGTGTGGTATGCGCAGGGAGGCTGGGAAACGCCCGGCAGGGCAGTTTTAATGATGTCATGAGCGCATGATGGGTGAGAGGAGTTTGCGCTAATGGAGTTGAAATACTCCGATTTTAGACATCGGTGGAGGGCCGGTCGCTGCCTGACTGGGTGATGGAGGACGGCGTATTTCGTTTTATCAGTATTTCAGTTCCGTATGTAACTCATTCTTCTTAATAAAAAATAAAAAAACAAAGACCAAAGAGCCAGTGGCCATTGTGTGACATCCACATTTCTGGCTCCTGATCCACGTCGTCATCAACTAAGCAGATTTTTAAACTGGCAGTTAAACTCTCCTTGATACTTCCTGGTCGTTTTAAGTTGTATCCTCTGTTTTTTTTTTGTAATTTTATCAGCGGTCGGTGTTTGATCTGAGTTAAACAGTAACGCCGCGCCGCTGTACTCACTCTCTCCAGCTCGAGTGGCAGTCATGGGTGAAGTGTTGTGGGCGAGTTAGGGAGGCATCGGCGACGACCACATCCTCCAGTGGGGCCTTCAGATATCTTTTTTTTTTTTTCTGATCAACTTGATGATGTCACAGTCGTCACTGACTTGATCAAGAGCTTAATGTGGGTCGGCACCTGCCGTGGCGGCCTCCACCGCCGGCGGGTGAACGTGGGCGCAGGTGAATGAGGAAGTCAAGAACAATGTGGAGAGCCGAGGCCTCCATCAGGTGCTGGCATGCTAACACACTAAACCCTGCCAAAACGAGAAGGGTTCCCTGCTGAATCTGCAGGATGGACAGTTTACATGATCAAGACTTTATCTCAACGCACCTTAAGTGAAGATATGCAGATCTGCTAGCATAGCGGCAGAATCACGCCGTTGTTACAGGTGCCTGCTTACCAGACATCGCCGGTGTGGGACTTCTTCCACAGAAAAGAGCTTGAATATCTTAGACAGATGCACTGCAACACCTCCTCAGCAACGTGTCCCGGGGTCTCGCAGCATCCGGCGTCTTCACCCAGGTGACCCGTTCCGAGGCGGATCGATCACCCGCCACTTGCGTCCCAGCAAGCGCCCGGCCGTGAATCACCCCCTCTGCGTCCACCACCATCTGGAGGTTCCCTCTGCAGCCTCCGTCATCCGCCTGCCGGCTGTTATTTTCCGCGGCCCACTCAAACCCAGCAGCATGCCGACGCCGCCGAGAGAAAAAAAAACAAAAAAAACCCTGCAGCCTGCTTCGACCACGGAGCGACGCCAACCCAGCTCTCGCCAGGCTCCTGGGCTTCGCTCTCTTTTAGAGGGCCTCCTCTTTGTCAGCTCGCTTGCTGCACAGTCAGTTCTCCTACCACTGCAACCCCGTTTCGAGGCCGTTGAGAAAATGCATGTGACAGCCGAGCTGCTGCGGTGGCGACCAGGCAGCAGAACGCACGGAGCATCCGATGCTAACGTCTTCGCAGAGGTCTAGAACCCTTTTCAAATAAAAGCCCGATGGAAGCATGGACGACTTTGGACTTAATTTGCCTTAAATCTGTGAATATCAACCTCTCGCGCAGCAGTGCTCGGATCATTTCAGACTTAAATGCATCTTCCCTTCGCGCCGTTATTAGTAAAACACATCGTGATGCCTGCCGGGAGCGGCGTGCGCAGCCTCAAATGGCTGAGAATGTCTCCGAGCAAATCTTCAAGGCCTGTCAACAGCGCCGCTCCGAGGCGCAAAGCGCTCGCGGAACTCTTGTGCCGTCACTGGTGGTGTCGCGTGTTCGGCTGTAGCGCTCAAACCAGCAACCAATCGAACAGGCGTGGGGGTGGTGCCCCCCGCTGGCCATTGGGAGGGAGCAGAACCTTGGGAATGGTTGACCTAGAGGTCAGTGTGGAACAATCCAGGTGATGAGGGTCTGCAGGTGAAACATCAGTGAAGGGTGCCTTCATGTGATGGCGAAGGCTAGTTGGGGGGGGGTGGGCATAAGCAATATTAAGAATAATAAACGCAGACTTCCTATGATGCTAGCTAGCCGCTCCGCGCTGAGAAATGGTGACAAAACTGAAATGGATTGAGTAAAAAACGAGTATCAGCTGGAGCCAGTGTGTCTGTGCTCGTTTGTCATCTGGAAGCTTTTTAATGTCATATTTAAATGATGTTTTTTTTTTGCTTTTGTGATTTCTTTAAAAAATAAATAAATAAATAAAGAGTATCATTTAGGGAGTTCACATTTGGGGAAGCGGGCTTATTTGCTTTTATTTAAGCATGAGATGAGAAGGTCAACATCAAGTTAGCATATTAGCATAAGAAATAAGCCTTAAAGTAGCGGGGGGGCAACTGACCCGGCGCCCACAGTCCAAAAATACAACATGCAAATAAGCTTTAAAATCTTTTTTAACTATCACCTGCGTGTCGGTCGGTGATCCCATAATCAAACGGAGATGGAAAATATACAGTTTGACGTCTGAGGCTGGGGGGTGTTACAAAAAGTCGGGGTTTAAAATAAGAGAACGTTGGCCAAAAAAAAAAAAAAAAAAAAAAAGGCAACAAAAGAAGTTTGGGGGTGAGTTTTATTTTTGTGATAGTTCCCTGAGAGCGAGGTCGGCCTGGAAGCTCGCCGCCGACCTTCAAGCGGGAGGATGTGCGCTTCATCTAAACGGGCCGAGAGTGGGGAGGGTCGGGCGCCTTTTGTCGCCACGGTGACGTTGCCAGGGCCGGTAGCCATGGACGCTTTCCCACACCGACGCCGACTGGAGCTGGAAATAGGCCGAGGGAAAGATAAGCTGATAAACTAACGGTCCTGTTGTTGGACCCCGCTGGCGCGTCCGGCACAGCTGATCACAGTATTTTAATAAGACCTAGAATATCCTCACGCCCTCCTCATCTTTACGTCCCTCCTCCTCATCCTCATCCTCACCCTCTCCTCATCCTCTATTGTTCTTAATCCTCTTTTCCTCCCCATCCTCACTCCCTCCTCATCCTTTCTTCCTCCTCATCTTCACTGCTCCATGGTCCACCCTCTTTATCTTCATCCTCACCCGCTCTTCTTCTCTACTTCCTCCCTTATCCTCACATCCTCCTCATCCTTTCTTCCTCCTCATCTTGATTCCCTCCTGATCCTCTCTTGTTCTTACTCCTCATCCTCACATCCCCTCTTTCTCATCTTTACTTCCCTCTGATCCACCACTCCCTCTTCATCCTCACCCTCTCTTCTTCTCGACTTCCTTCCTTATCCTCATCCCCTCTTCCTCATCCTTTCTTATGTCTGATCCATCACTTCTTCTTCATCCTCTCCTCTTCTCCTCTGCTCCCTCCTCATCCTCACATCTTCTTCCTCCTCATCTTTGCTTCCCTCTGATCCATCTCTCTGTCTCCCTCCTCTCCCCCTTTCTCTTCTTCTCTACTTCCTCCTTCACCCTCACTCTCTTCTTGCTCATCTTCACTTCCTCCTTCATCCTCACCCCTCCCTCACCCGCTGCCCCCCTCCCCCCACCCGACTCTCCCCGTGTTTAGCATCCTCCCGGTGACCGCTCTCTCTCTCTCTGTCTCTGTCTCTCTCTCTCTCTCTCTCTCTCTCTCTGTCTCTCTCTCTCTCTCTCTCTCTCTCCGTCCTCCTCCCACCGGCTTCGCATCACGACGCGCCGGTTAAATGCGAAGTGATGTGGGCAGCGGCGCGCAGACCGTGAGTCCAACTTCCACGAGGAGGAGCCTTCGCCGCGGGATCGCGCGGAGGAGCGGATGCGCGCCGACGGGCAAAGTCTTTGTCTGATCTCGCTCACCTGCTCGTCTGTCGCCGCGCGCGGAGGAGGAGGACGCGGGGATGGAGCGCATGGAGTCCATGGAGCCCATCTCTGCGTACTACACCACGGATTACCCGGAGATCCACCCCGACAGCGCCTACGGGTCCAGGGAGACCACCGACGGCCAAGCGAAGACCCCACCGGCTCCTGTGTATGACGAGGAGTTAGTGCACAAGGTGCGTTCGGTCATCGGCCTCGGAGGCGCATTTAAAGCATTTGAAACTCTGCAAAACACATCCACACCTCTGTAACCCCCTCTCCCCATAGTCATCCCCTCCTATGCGTGATTATATCATATCTGATCTTTGCTCTCCATGGTGCTGATCTTTGCTCTCCATGGTGCTGATCTTTGCTCTCCATGGTGCTGATCTTTGCTCTCCATGGTGCTGATTTTGGGCTTCCCAGCCTCGCTGCGCGTCAAAATCGGCGCGGGAGGCGCGACGTTTCTCGTGCGCCTTCCGCTGGACCCCAGAGGAGACGCGAGCTCCGCCGCCTGAGCGGAGGAGCGCGTCCAGCATCTCCCTGCCACCGCTGGGAGAAATGGTCGTTTGGCTCGACTGAGGAAAAAAAAAACCCACTCCGATCTTGTCACCTCAAATTAAGCTGCAATTTAGTCAAAGGCCAAAAAAATGAAATTTCATATGTATTAAACGACTTCACATCACGTTCACATGAGGTCAAAATATTATCTATCATAAGACCATAAACCATTTCCTCTTTGTTCCAACTTATTTTCTTAAGTTGGAAAACCTTGAACTGGATATTTTTTTTAGCCTTTTCCGAGGTAAATTTCTGATTCAGTACAAACTTTAATTTCTGATGACATTATGAAGTGCGTCGATCAG
Source organism: Dactylopterus volitans (assembly GCA_901007715.1). Classification (NCBI taxonomy): domain Eukaryota; kingdom Metazoa; phylum Chordata; class Actinopteri; order Syngnathiformes; family Dactylopteridae; genus Dactylopterus; species Dactylopterus volitans. The sequence continues at coordinate 40,884 of CAAKHG010048538.1, forward strand.
CCACAACATAAAAATCACTGCATGTTTGTCATAGAAAATAATGCAGAGTTCTATGTTGAATTTTCATTGGATGTGTTTGAGAGAGGTGTTGACGTACTTGAATGATTGTTATTGGGGCTGGGTGACGATGATGCTGTTGAAATGTGCCGGGTTATACAATATTTATATATAAGAAGTGTCACAAATATTTTGGTCATCCACTCATATGCATCAGGGTGACAAATTATTGGGTGCTGTTCAGAAAAAAAAACCCAAAAAACATGCGTTATCCTTCACAGTTAAACATCCACATCACATAGTCGATATTTAACTCATTCTATTTCATTTTCATTTCACCTTTATCTATTAAAGGGAGAGCCAATTGAGAGCAAGCTCCCATTTCCAATGGCGCCCGGATTACAGCACCATAGAATACAGTTCAATGCGCATTAAAATACACATCAATATTGATATACACACAACAGAAGCATATAATGAATTCAACAAGTACATGAACTTTCAGGAATCATGGGGTCAATAAGAACGCGTTTGAAATGATTAAAGGGAGTCAGTGTATCCAGCTGAGGCTGAGACAGCAGATGATTCCATTGAAGAGGAGCGAAATAACCAAAAGCCATTTTTCCTGCCTTCGTTCTAACAGTTGGGATATCAAGAGCCGTCACGAGTGGGTTTTGTGCATGAGTGGGGTAGTTAAAAGATCGAAAGCTCAGTAGGCTCGATAAGTAGAGAAGAAGTAATGGCTTATAAATAAACAACACACAGGGTTGCTCCCTTCTCAGAGCCAGAGAAGTCCAGCCTACGTTCTGACGGCAGTGATTTAACAGGTCATCGATATATTTTCTGTATCTCCTGTCGACTCGTGCTTATCGCATACTGCTTGGCGTATTGCATCTCATTTACTCATTTATTTATTTATTTCAAGTACTTACACTGAAATACTATAAGCTGTAGAATTGACTTTTTACAAATGGCTTAAAAAAATAAATAAATAACGCAATTAAAATTATCACCCTCCACAAACCCATAAAGTTACAGTTAACATCATGTGTATCCATAATGGATTTAATGTATTAAGAGTAGAACAATATTATTGATATTATTTCATCAAATTGTCCCAAGATGATATCATGATCAGTGAATGACTCGTGCCCAAATACATGATTTGTGAGGTCTTGATGACTTTGACCTTTGACCACCAAACCTGATCATGCCCTTCTTGAGCCTGAAATGACATTTGTGCCAAATTGTAATAAAAACCCTCCAGACATTCCTGAATTATTCACAAGAACAGGACGAATGCCTCCTTGACCTTTTGGATACAAAATGTCATTGTATCATGTGATATCATTTCATCCCTCGGAGGTGTGGAGGTGTGGGAGCTTCTCACCAGCGGTGCACAATATTGAACATTATGGGTTTAAAATGTGTTCTGTGGCCCTGATTTTCGACCTTTTGAGCGCCCAGATGTGATCAGTTCATCCTCGCAACCGACTTTACGTCCGTGCTGAGTTCGAAGACTTTCCTTCCACGCGTTTCTGAGATGCCGTGTTCACGCAACGGGGACGGACTTGAAGGCACAGTGACTTTGACCTTTCACCTTGCGACCGCCGTCAGCTCACCGGTTCGCCCTCGAGCTTAAGTTGACATTGGGGCCAAATTTGAAGACTCTCCCTCCAGGCTTTCTTGAGATATCACATTCGAAAACTTGACTGATTTGAAGCCATAGTAACCATAGTCATAGTTGCCATAGCAACAATGCGGAGGACGTGTTCACATGGTTTGCTTACTCCAAAACTGCACCACCAACGTCGCCTCCAGCGCCTTCTCTTGGTGTTTTATTACCGTTTGACATGATTGTGTTATGCTCATCATGTAAGTGGCATTTTAGTGTTGCACGGTGATGTCGATGGAAAGTTGAGTAGATTCAGTGCGTCATGTTTTCTGAAGTCATCGCTGGTGTCAATATGGTGTCTGCGGTCGATATAAATGTAGTAAAGAGTAGATTTAATTGCAAATATACACACAGGATTATTGACAGAAGGACACCGGGGAGCATAAACAACGTGACCAGAGAAACTTTAAAAGCTCTCGCACTGGGACAAATCTGAGTTGAGAATGCAGAAGTGTTTGGAATCTCTGCCACCTCCGAGGCGGTGACCTTTGACCTTCCTGCAAAAGGAACAAAGGGAAGGCGCCCTGATTCCGTCAAATGTCAAGTTGCATCATGAAGCTGCGCTGCAACAGAACATCGTCCGCTTCAGTCAGTCAGGTTTTTTTTTTTTTTTTTTTAATCTAGTTTGCCGCGTGCGTGTGTGTGCGTGCGTGTGTGCGTGCGTGTGTGTGCTGGGGGAGGGGGTGGCTGGGTGCACATACACATATGAAAATGGGCTGCAAAAAAATGAAGAAATGAATTTGAATAAGACCATTTAAAAAGTAAAAGGTATATATAACTATAAATCACTCAAAAATTCTTTGTAAAAACTCCACATAGAAGCCCCACACACAAGTAAAATCCTGGTCTTCCCCTTTGACAGCGTCAGTGAGTCTCCCCGAGGCAAAAAGAGAGATTCCATGTCATTAGTGTTATTTTCATGAGAAGTGAGCTGCCCCAGAGGCTGATGGTCCCACGAGGCACCAACTGGGCTTCCCTTACGTAACCATTGTGCACTTTGACCAGCTGCCTTTAATGGCCTCATGCGTGCGTGTGTGTGTGCGCGCGCGCGTGCGTGTGTGTGAGGCTTTCATTGCGAGGGGAGCAGGTGCTTCGTGGAACAATACGAGCTGTTCTTACAAAAACCAGACGCTCTACTCTTATCTTTCTTTTTTTTAATTTTTTTTTTCCCGTACTGTACCAGGCCGACAAGCAAAACTAACGACCTTGATAACGACGCTTTATAAGCGGGACTCGCGTCCAGACGGCTTGAACTGCAGAAGCCTTTCGGACGGGAGACGGAACATCTTTAAGTAGCCGCAAGTCCAATTATCCTGGTTCCAACCCCCGGCAGATTTGCATCATCTCTTTTCTCTGGTGTGCAGTCGCTCCTCCGCTTCTACTACGTCTCCACCGGGGCTCGACGGCTAAAAGGGGCCGAGCTCGCTGTGGCTGGCGTGCAGCGTTGCAGCCCGGAGCTAAAGCGACTCCAGCTGCTGTGTTGGCTATACTCCGCCTCATATTCCACCGCCATGGCGACTACAGGCTTCATTGAACATTTCTATTTAAATCGAGCCGAGCAATAAATCTTCAGCCCACAATTCAGTGTCCTCTGGGATTATGCTGTTATAAAGCACATAAATAATCTCCCTCTGACTCTTCGAATGGTGTGTGTGTGTGTGTGTGTCTGAATGTGTGTGTGTCTCCTCAAGCTTGGGTCACAATACACTTCAGCCCTGATTTTAGGAGACAGGCAGAGCTGCGCTCAGAAGTCGGCCGTCAGCCATGTGTGAACCGCTCAAAGACAATAATCAACGTGCTGCAGACGCATCCCAGATATCCCCGGATGAGTCTAATAACAATAATGATCCTTATTCATAGCGCACTTTTCTGAACCCGAGATACAACATGCTTCACTCGAGGCCTAAACATGATCGAAAGCAATTCATCAAAACAAGCAAATCAAATATTAAACGGTTATGTTAAAAGGGCGGTCAGTAAAAGTAAAACGATGAAGTCTTTGTTAAAAGTATCTTCTGAGCTGTGTCTGGGGAGCAGATAAAAGGTTGATGCCCGAGGAGCTCCCGCTCCAACGAAGATGTTTTTATACAAACATGACGGGGAGCAGCATCAAGATGGTTTAAAGTCAGGCAGTGAGATCTTGCGAAAAACAGGCTGAAAAGGGATTTGATTGATGGAGTTCTTTGATTGAAGCGGGTGAAAAAGCTGATATGTGATTCGGTGTCTTTGAAAGGTGAAACCGAATGTATTTTGGACATATTTCAAAGATCTTAATATCAATACGGTACACGTTACATAGAGAACCTGGCACCCCAGGATCAGCGTTTATACTGTGCATGAGCATCGGCATGCCATTGGCATAGCAACAACAGGACATGCTATGGATTATAAAAACCCAAGAGATGCTTGTAAATACGAAATATAATTGGTCCCAAAATAGGCCCCTGAGGGACACCATGCTTGACATACTTGTGGGGAACTGCAACACAGGCTAATGTTGTAGATGCGCACGGAGCAGCAGGCATAAACAGGGAACACTTTTGAGCAGATGTATCGTCAACGTGAGCATGTGCATCCGGCACATCCCGCACATGCTCAGATGGCCCCTGTGCCCAGCGTTCCAGTCCTCTCTTCAGTCCTCAGTGTTTCTGCAGCTGCTCATACTCTTTCTTCCTAACATTACTGTCACTTAGGTTTGCTAAATCTGGTTGCATAACATCTAGTTTATTAGCTCGCCACTTTACATAAAGCATACACGGCAAATTTGCATTGTTCCATATATTTGCCATATCTAAATTTGATTGTTATTGCAAATTATCACAATATAAAACTAAATGTAAATCAGCGTGAAAAATGTATCAACCCCCTGTAAATGGTTACAAATGGCCTGTACAACACACACACACTTCCACTTTCAGGACTGAAATGTGCCAATCTGAGCTGCGCTGCATATCAGTCCCAACATGAAAACTGTCAAGCTTATTGTTGTTGTTCATTCTAGCCTCCGTTTCAGATATCCATCGTCCCGAGGAGGATGCAAGAGATGCTTCCCATCTCTCGACAGACACTAAAGAGACCATAAAAGTGTTACTCTGATTCCATAACGGCCTCCACGGATGGCCTCACAAAGAGGAGGAGGACTTAACAAGCCGCACTTAAGCCGGATAAATACGATCCAATTGTCCATCTTCCTCTACAATTATTATTATGATGCCTCTTCTCCACGCCGCAGATGCACACATGCATACGCACAACACAAGCGAAAACCCCTTGCCTCATCATCCGCGCCTAATTCCCGCACAACTCTGGTGCTTTCACCTAATTGCCTCCAGTCTCCAGTGGGGTTTTTCTAATACAGGCTCACTTCTCGGCTAACCTCCGTTACCACGGAAACAGTGTCATATCCCTCCCACCAAAAAAAAAAAAAAAAAAAAAAAAACGCGAGCAAGCGCACACATGCATGCACGCGTGCGTGCGTGCGCGCGCGCGCGGTGTGTGTGTGTGAGATGCGCGGGCCCCGTCCTCAGAAATGTCCCAGTGACGCTGAGTAAACAGGAAGCAGATGCCATTATCTGCTGCCACGCGTGTTGCTCAAGTTACATTACACGGCGGTTCTGCTTCGGCCTTCTGGCGGCCGCGCGCCACACGCAGCCCCCCCCTCCCACGCAGCCTCCCCCCCACGCAGCAACCCCCCCACAGCCCTCCTCCAAGCACACCGATCGCTCTTACTGCATCTTTAGCTTGTCTTTCCTGAAAAATCCGTTTTTTGTCTTTGGATATGCCACACGTTCAAAAACTGTGACGATATCAATAACTGTGGTTCCTTTTTTTTTTTTGTTTTTTTTTTCAGTCCGCAATATTTTTATTTGAATTTTTACGGGTGAATCACAAACGATCGGACATGCAAAGACGGTCATGGCAGCCACAAACAGCTGAGGACGGCAAAGCTCCTCTGTTTAGACTAGGTCATCTGCATATGTATTAGACACACTAGAAATAAAGTATCACTTTCTTAAATTGAAAAAAAAAATCCTGACAAAACAAGGCAAAAAAAAAGTATGTTTGAGTTCTAACATAATCAGTAAACACATGCTTTTTATGTTTCAATATATGTTTTACTCTTTCCAGTGGAAGGTTTATTGACATATTTGTCTTGTCCACTGAGTCACATCTGGTCTGTAAGTCTTTTTCCATGATAATGCAATGCAACTTTTTGGCATTAAGCAAGCTGAGGTTTATGAATGTTCTTTCATTTTTGTTGTTATTTTTTTTTCCGGATAGACCCAACAAAGAGCTTAGGGTTTAATGTAATTTGTCTTGAAATTACTCTCTCAGCTGCTGCTGCGGTTCCATTTTTAGGTCCCTCACCGATGCCTGTTTGGACATTTGCTCGCATGTTTCCAGACTTATGAATGATCGCTGACCAAAGGAGATTAGCTGGTCATCTTGGCAGCGAGACGCTCGGCTCCCCAGACGATTGTGGCTGATCATTTAGGGAAGCTCGGTGGTCATCGCTGCCGACGTTCTCCATAACATCTCGATACACATCGATCAGCCATAACATTTCGACCGCTACATGTTCACCATAGAATATAATGCAGCAGCCCTGCGATAAACTCTCCCCTCAGGAGGAGTTATGTGTTGATTTTTTTTTACTGAATCCTGAGAGGCCTCCCTAAGATTTTGTCATCCTAATGCATGTGAGTGGGATGACCAAAATGTTAGGGACGCCTCTCGGTATAACCGAGTACAGTTCAATGGCATCACTTATTACAGTCCCGATCATATGAAATATGTCAACACCTCTCTCAAGCAGATTCAATCAAAATTCAACTCCTCTTGAAGGGAGAAGTTATTGCAGGGCTGTAATATTATATTCTATAAATAAAAATGCAGCGGTCATAATGTTATGGCTGATACGTGTAAAATGAATTTTAACCACGTGGTTTGTCCGTGGTTTGTCTTTGAAGGAACGACTCTTTTGTTTCGTATATTTCAGTAAAAAAACAATGCTAAATGAAAATAAGTTAGCCAAGCTTGCTAAATTTGATCTTCCAAGCATGCAAGTCACATCTTGACGGGAGCATTTCGAAAGAGAGCGACTCCTGCTGAAATTGCTACATGGTGCCTTGTAGCAATTTCCTCGACTTTGCAAAACCTAACATGAAATTTCATCAGCTAATTTTGCCGCAAATTTTGTTGCAATGAGAGCCGTAAAGTAATAAAGGCTCCGTGGCTTTAGCACAATCAAATGGCACTCCAGCAGCACATTTAGGACTTCAAGGCCACTTTACGTCGACTCTGCCGGGAAAAAAAAAGAGGGATTGAGGGAAAGAATTTTGACGGAATGTTTCCAACCACCTCAAAAGTAGATGTGAGTTTAATTAGCTGGCTCGCTGGAGCTGACAACATCTGCGAGGAAGAGTTGCCATTTACAGCGAAACCCATGTTTGCAGGCCGAGAATTAAAATCTACTCATGGTGGTGGTGGTGGACAGTGAGTAGAAACACACGTGTCTGTATCTGTGGCCTACTGTTCCTGGATAGGTATCAGTATTTTATCTTACTGAATTCCAGACGGAAGAACAGCCATACAGTTAGACATAAAGTTAGACATTTCCCTCATGTGAATTCACCCGCGATATGAGCACCCTTTTTGACAGCCCAGTAAGTCGAAATGAAAATTTGGGGGATAATTGTCTGGGCCATAATCCGCAACTCAGAAGTGACTCTTTTTTTTTTTCAGAAAGTTTTTTTTTTTTTTTTTTTTTAAATCCTTTCAGATGCTGAGTTCAAAGGAAAGCTCCGAAAAAAAAGCTGCAAGTGTTGGAAAAAGCTGTCACAGCTTCTTGACACTAATCTCGCCCTCTTTCTCGCCCCTCCTCCGTTTTTCAGCCTGGAGGGCTCAGGAAGCATCAAAATACAACTGGGTTGCAGCTGCAACGCTGCCTCTTTTAACTATTGATTATATTATTGACAGTGCTTTTAATTTTTCTTGCTTTATCGTGCCTGCCAACACTTAAAGACATACTGCTCATGTACATTCATCAAACCTTTACGCTACGTTATATTTGTTCATTCATTATGTGTGGAAAATCTGAGGTGCCGAATGGGTTAGACAAATACCACCTGCCCTCCTGCTCTACCAGCTGTTGCGTAAATGCAGCCAAATTGTGGATGTCCTTCCGAGACCTCTATGATGGATGTGAATGGGCGGGTACCTCTCATAAAACAGTGCTGCTCCCTGCTGTTTTTGGGAACATGAGTCACGTTAAAGGAACGTCCCGAACAAAATCTCCCCATTCGGAAGCCCCTGCATCGGCACCGATGCAGACGTCGCTCCCTCCGCAGCAACATCTCGGAGAGCTGTTGCGGCTACAGTTGAAATTTTACACTGCCGACACACCGACATTCGCACGTTGGCAATAATATGAGCCCGGGCAGCCAAGGTCGACATTTATTGTTAGCTAATATTGAAATAACATTGCTATGCTAGCAAAACAGACACCAGTTTAGCCTGATAATATTCCCACCATTTGTTAGTATAGTGGATTTATAGATTGTTAAAACCGTATTTTTTGGGAGAACTATCAGTATGATAGTTCCAACGATGATACTTGGAAACTCAAATTTTTGTTTTTGATGCTCCACAGTGGCGCGGCGACTGATGGATAATCTTACTGGGCAACTTCCTGCGAAACTGTTGACATGTTGTCCAGCTCTTCCTGACACATTTCGAATGCCTTTGGAAATATAGTTCGGAATGTCACTGAATGTCACAGCCGCTTGGCAAGTCGACATCGGTTTTCACTCTTGAAAAGCTCGCATTCTGTTTCAGCAGGCAAGCTTTCAATATATATGTACCTTATAACTTTAAAGCCAAGTCCTGTTTGAGGACCAAACGCAGCACAGCCGGCACAGCGGGGGCCGTCGACTCGAGAAGGATCCCGCAAGTGTGGCGCTGAACTTCAGTGATCCAGCCCAAACTCTCTTCCAGTTTGTCTCCCTCTAATACTTCTGATTCCCGTCTGGTCAAGATTCTAAAAAAGTGACTCACCTCCAGAAGTCACACGTCCTTTCCCTCGGAAGACGCGTCATATTTGAAGGGCATCGTATGGTCGGAGGCTGTGGGCGTCTCAGCATGACATTCTTGAGTTAGCAGCAGATGAAAGACGGGCACGCAGAAGATGAAGTATTGACGAGTGACTAATTCGGATGAATGCTGCCTTTCACTCGCTTCATTGTCTTGAAGGTTGCCTCCTCCAGCTCGTGAGTCAGCCGATGGCAGCGACGCACCGCCAGGCTCTTTTTAAAGACTGTTATTCACGCTGCTCGGAGGCAGAAATGTTCACCGTGACACAAGACGCTGACTCACGGCTGAAAATGATGGAAAAGATTGCGGGGGACTGACCCCAGGAAGTGTTTTTTTTTTTTAAAAAGATGATGCCAATTTGGTTTTGATTGAACTGCAGCAGAACTCCTGCAAAGAGTATTAGTGTGACTGCTGGTTTGGCCACTAATGCTGTCTGTGTGTGTGTGTGTGCGTCTGGGTGTGTACATGTGCGTGTGTGTGTGTGTGTGTTCCTGCAGACAATCCTGGTCGGAGA
>CAAKHG010048538.1:50181-68272 GCA_901007715.1 Dactylopterus volitans
TTTGTGTGTGGCTGGGGAATTAATGGCTCGGCCTTTTGATCTTTGTGTGGCAGCAGAACTCCTGCAAAGAGTATTAGTGTGACTGCTGGTTTGGCCACTAATGCTGTCTGTGTGTGTGTGTGTGCGTCTGGGTGTGTACATGTGCGTGTGTGTGTGTGTGTGTTCCTGCAGACAATCCTGGTCGGAGACAGCGGGGTGGGAAAGACGTCTCTCCTGGTGCAGTTCGATCAGGGAAAGTTCATCCCCGGCTCCTTCTCGGCCACAGTGGGCATCGGATTCACGGTGTGTGTGTGTGTGTGTTTGGCATCGGTCACGCCGCCGCACATTTGCGCCGGGCAAATGGCACATTAATGGGGATTCGTTTTACATTTTTGCCCCTGAGATTTCCTGAGATCACCTTGCAGCGCGACGGCGGTGGCATTTCCTCCTTCGACGCTCCAGCCGGGCCTCTCCTCTTCTGATGGAAATTGGACCGTGTTCTTAGAGAGATAAAACATCATAGCAAAAAGTCAAATCTGTGCAATGTTCTCCCCCCGCCCTCCATTGTGTTTCAACACATTCTCACTAATAAGAAAACAACAACTTTATCCTTCTCTTTAGCTCTAGTAGAGACGTTACAGTATTGATCTCTGTCTAATGTCAAATGTTTGAATTATCCTATTGTATTTAAAAGTCTGGCCAGGGACAAGGACTGCAAAATTAGCCTAAGCTAGACGTACCGTATGCATCACATATTCCCATTATTTGTGGCAATGTGGTGCGTGTAAACTAAAATAAATAAAATCCCTGGGAATGGCAGATGCCTAGAAATATCATGCTTACACCTGCCGTGGCGTTCATGCTTCATTGAAAGCACTTGCACATTTAAAGATAAAAAGAAAATATACATATGCTTAAGCTCCAAGGCTCTGAAAAAATAATAATGTTCCTTGATGTGATAACAGCCAAAGTTGGGGCAGGACCCTCAGTCAGGATCTAAAAAGATAGCGGCTTTGGCTAACATGACTTTCATTGATACGCTGATACATGTGAAACCTGCAGGAAGAGAGGAGACTAACAGCTGAAAGCCAGACGCTAGCTTGGCTAACGTGCTACGTAGCCAGAGGCATGCCACTGCCCAATAATCACAATCGTCATCACCATAGCTCCCTGAGGTAGTTTAGATGTGGTTAGCATGGCTGGCTAACTGCCACCAGTGGAGCTGAGTGTTGGAGCACAGTGGATTTCATATAAAAGCGAGCTCTTATAAAGCAGATGGGCTCCGGCGATCAGCTCAAACGCGCATCCACGTTTGGAGGAACATCGGTGGAAATGTTTGGAACAACAAACTCCATGAGACATCTAGAACATTAGCACTCTGCAGGACGTGTCCTGTTCGAGGAGGCTAAGAACGACAAAGTGACTCCAGCTCGCAGGAAAGCAAACCCGCCCGCAAGCCAGCAGCCGCTAGTTTTATACTCCACAGACGTCGGGCGTCTTGTTTTGTTCTGTAGCCTGGAGCACCTTTTTATTTCAATGTCATAGAATCTGGTGCACTTAAGGTCATGGAAAACATTTCAGGAAGACAAATGACAGTATGTTTGTGTATAACTGCTGAGCTTTTACCTTTTCTGCTGCTAAACATAGTTCTTAGACGTTTAACGAAAATCCAAATCAACCAGGAAAATCACAACTGCATTTCTATTAGCATTATCCAGCCAATGAGATTAACCGGTTTCACTGTTAAATTACGTAAGCGCCGGTCTGCCTTTAGACCAAAACTAAATCGCAGGCATCGTTTTGACTCTTAACATCGACTCTGATCCTCGCAAAGTATTGTGCAAATTCTTTTCGACGCAAAATTCCATCAGCTCTGCTCTCGGACGCAGCCATCTCAGCGCCTGGGTAAACAAAAACGCTGCTTATTTGGGATGAAGTCGCCCTTGAATCCTCTCCTTCATCTGTCTAACCAGCCTTTCTCTCTGCTTCCGACAGAATAAAGTGGTGACCGTCGACGACGTTAAGGTCAAACTGCAGGTCAGTAAGTAAGTCAGCTGGCGCGAACCCTTGATGCGCCCTGACAACGCCGCGTTATATTTAGCACGCGGGCTGGCTTCCTCTCGGGCTTTTAACAAAAAAAAAAAAACAGGCCACGCCGAGCGTAGCCGGGTACCACCGAGTCTCCTCCTCTGTTTCAGATTTGGGACACGGCCGGACAAGAGAGGTTCAGGAGTGTGACGCATGCGTATTACCGGGACGCGCACGGTGAGCGGAAACAACGTCACAATCTTGCGCGGCTGACCCGCAGCGGTCCGGAATAGTTAACGACATTGATTGAAACGCTGCATATTCCTTCCGCTTCTCTCTCCTCCCAAAGCCTTGCTCCTCCTCTACGACATCACCAGCAAATCGTCCTTTGATAACATCAGGGTAAGTGTGGGATGTGTCTATAGCCTGGAGGGGATGCAGAGATGAGTGAATCTGGGGGGAGGAAACGCTCTAATGCTAAAGCTGCTGCTGTTATTCGGAACCCGCACACCGATCAGCAATGACATTAAACCACCGCATCTTCATCGCCCTAAAGTGGATGGGTGGGACGACCAAAATATTGGGGACACCTCTCAGTATGACCCAGTCCAGTTCAGCAGATTACAGTCCCAGCTACAGTCATTAAAATATGTCAACATCGCTCTCAAAGTGATTTTTAAAAAAGAATCAACGTAAAACTCCTGAAGGGAGATTTTTTTTTTTTTTTTTTTTTTTTGTAGGGTGTCATTATGTTCCATGTCAAACATGCAGTGGTCACAATGTTGCTGCCGATGGACGGGGGAATTATGATTATCATGAATCTGACTTCTGAGTTTGAGACTTTCTGTTTCTTGTGCAATCATACAAATTTCTCCGTCTGGTTCCAGGCATGGCTGACAGAGATACACGAATATGCGCAGAGTGACGTCGTCATCATGTTGCTGGGCAACAAGGTGAGCAGGAATCGTTTTGAGAAGCTCAGCATGCAGAAGAGAAAGTGGAGAGAAAAATGGAGAGAGATGTGGTCTTTGGAAACGTTTACGTGACAGCAGTTTCTCCAAAAAAAAAATCAAAAAAAGAAATGGGAAAGTTTCACATTCACGAGGCAGCACAGCGATATCCAACGGTAGAATATGCTGTAGTACGCACGCGAGGCCAGCAGGTGGCAGTGTGACATTGCCCCGAAGCACCACAGAAGAAGCTCAGGAGTCGGCTATTGATTTTTTTCCTCCTTTTCGCATGCGGCTAAAATGTAACACGCAACCGCGCAATGCCGTCATGTCGTCACAGTTTCCACCTCAGCTGCATATTTACACAGTTTGGGGCGACGGCAGCATTTGGCGGCGTTTCAAGCGATGACACATCCCGGGAGAGTTTTGCGTGTGCAGGACCTCAAGACGCCGTTCTCATGGCAACGAAATTGTCAAAACACAACATTCAGGGCGCGTGTCCAAGTGGCGGAAGGTCCAAGTTGCACCGAGCAACGTTTTGGGGTCAATTATGGGTCAGTTGAGAAGGTCCAGCATTTCTCAGCTCAGTGTTTTTTTTTTTTACCTTCGCAACTTCATTGTTTTGGTTCATTCACTAACAACGGAGCAATTAGATGAGTCCGACATTTGGCAGAGATCAGAACAGACGGGAGAACGTGATTATCGGGCTCATATTTGTTAAGCAGGGCCGTGCTCATGAATGCTAACGTTCATCTGTGATCGCTGAGTGTGGAAGCACCCAACACATTAAGCCAAAAAAAAAGACTTCTTTCTCCAAAAAAAAAAAAAATCTTTAAATCAATTTTTAAATCACAATTTTTAAATATTAAAATGAAGGGCAAAAAATAAAATAAAATAGCCAATTACGGAAATACCAGAAGTGTTTGTAATGTCCAGTTTTGTCCGGTGTTCTTGTGTTTGATTGACGGTTGCATGTGCACCGACACACCAGCAACACTAGGGGGCCGCCTCTGTGAAACCGGAGAAATTCCGAGCGAAATTTCTCCCCTTTTTGGTGTGGTTTTATGATAATTGATAATTTACATAAATTGTAATGATGCCGTGAAGTGAAAGGCGGGTTACAGAATGTTGATCAGTGTAAAGATGGATGCAAATTATGGGGGGTTTTCAGGCTTCAGAATATTAAAAGAAATCGTCTCCGTGAATGTTTTATGTTGGATTATTCTTAATTAATTTGCTGCTCGACGTGTCCGCCGAGGCGCCGGCCTGACCAACCTGCCTCCTTCCCACAGGCTGACATGAGCAGCGACAGGGCGATCCGGCGGGACGAAGGCGAACGGCTCGCCAGAGTAAGTCTGCCGCTCGCCGCCGCCGCCGCCGCCACGGCTGGCTCGGGGTTTTGACTTCCTGCCGCTCACCGCTGTCCGATGCTCTCCGTTGTCCCCCAGGAATATTCGGTTCCTTTCATGGAGACGAGCGCCAAGACGGGAGTCAACGTGGAGCTGGCCTTCACCGCCGTGGCCAAGTATGATTCACCCCGCTGCGCCGGCTTTTGACACTGTAAAGATCTGATCTTATTTTAACCGTCCCTCCGAACGTGGCGCCCCTGAACGTCTCCTGCCCTCCGCTGGCGGTTTTGAATTGGAGTATAAATTTTAACGTCTGCCACTAGACCGTTTTTCTGCCTCTCGTGGCTATAATAATTGCTCGTAACCAATCCGATCGCGTCGGCCGAATGGAAGGTCCGAGAGAGTTATGATGTGTCACGTGTTACCCAGGCTGTGTTGTTTGGGTTTTTTTTTTTTTTATTCTCAACCGAACTAAACTGCAATGGGACACTGAAATTAAAGAAGAAAAAAAAAAAGTCAACTATATATATCAAGTTTCACACTGGATTCAAACATTCCAGCCTCCCGAGCCGACGTCCCGCGTTTGACCCGCCGGCCCACCGCAAACCGTCACCCTAACTGGACTCGAACGCCGTATTTAAACTTGATGACTCAGAAAAACCATCGCCAAACTTGAATCCCAACCAGCTTTTTGTGTGTGTGTGTACGTGTGTGTATGTGTGCATAAAACTAACCAGACCTGAACTATAGTGTTGGGAGACGAATATTACAAATGTTGTGTGTGGAGCCGTGGGCAGGGGGGGAGCCTCTCTTTGACTGTCTCTTTTGGCGCTTTTCCACTACATGGGACCGGCTCTACTCCACTCTACTCTACTCTACTCACCTCTGGTATGTGATACTTCTCCAAAGCGCCTCAGTCTAGCTGGTCGTCACAGCAACATCAAGCAAAACTGCTGCGACGTAGAAATGCACGGAGAGAAACAATAAGAAGAAGAAGAGTGAAGATTTTCACAGGAAGGAGTTTGGTTGCATAAAAAATGGCGGGCAAATTCCGTGTGTTGATGACGCAACGCTGATTCTCTCTGACCAATCAGTGGTCTGCAGTGTTCTCACGTCCCCTTTTAGTACCCCATGATATCCGGTTGGCCTTATTTGGAACCCCAAGAGGGCAGGTACTTAAAAAGTACCATGTAGTGGAAAAGCGCCTTTTGGCTACGTTTTCTAGGGCGAACCTGAAATGGAACGGATCCCTCTGACCTGTGGCCTAAACTGCGGAACGTCTGTGGTGTTCTGCAGGGAGCTGAAGCACCGGGCGGTCCAGCACCCCAGCGAACCCAAGTTCCAGATTCACGAATACATCGAGGGGAAGAAGGAGAAGTCCGGCTGCTGCAGCTACTTCTGAGCGCGGCCTCCTCCCACCTGCTCTGGGTGAACGGACTGTCAGGAGACTCACCGAGAGACGCCGAGTGGGACGAGGCCCCCGGAACTCGATGCTGCTCCCCGGAACGCCGCGCCTTCACGCCCCCGGAGGCCGGAGGAAACCGAGCTTAAAGACGGACAACACCGAGAAGGGTTTACCCGCATCACGTGGACAGTTATTGTGTGCTTCTTCATTTATTTTGTTTATTTTTTTTAACAATAATTTTGTTCAAATTATTTGTGCAGGAGACCAGTGTGAGCCGGCGGTGGGGTGGGGGGGGGCGGGGTTTGTCTAGCTTAGTTTTAAGACTAGAGGCAGGGAGGGAGCGCTCGACTGGCCGGGTTCAAAGGTCAAACACGCCTTTCTGTTGTATCTCCGTTGTGAAGTCCTGAATTTGGGATACCGGGAGATTCTTGCTGCAAGTATTTCTTGTTACGGTCACTGTGCTCCGCTGTTTGCTCAGAAACAATTCCCGCTAAAGCTGTTTTTTTTTCAATATACTTTTTTGTTGTATCAGTGAATGAAGGGCGATACGCAAAGATTAGCCAAGTGTCAGTCGGTGCATTTCGGACCCCCGTGCTCATTCCCCAGACTCAGCTAAGCTACGCTAAGCTAATTGCCCGCTGGCTCAATTAGTTCCCATTAACTTAACGCGCTGAACTAAAACCTTGAGATGTTTCGCAGGGGGAATATGCTTTGATTAAAGCTAGCTTTCGTTTAGGCCTACATACACTGATCAAGCACAACATTAACACCCCTGCGTGTTTACGATAGAAAATATCGCAACACGCCTGAAGTAAACTTTCATTTGAAATTCTGACTGATTCAGTTTAAGGGAGAATTTGACATATTTTAACGCTCGTTATCGGGACTGTTATTTGTGATGCCGTTGAACTGCGCCGGCTTGTAGCGAGAGGTGCGCCTAGTATCTGGCATTGAGGCGACGAAACGTCAGGGGGCAGCTCCCAGCGTGACTCGCAAATGACAGTCCCGACGACAATGATGAGCATGTGTCGACACCTTTCTCAAACGATAAAAAAAACTCAACGTAAAACTTAACTGCGGGGCCGTTGCCGTATATTTTGTGGTAGACATGCGGTCATCGTAATGTCATGCTTGATCGGCGTGTGTCCGCGAGCGTTTTCTGTTTCGTTTTTTTCAACACATCACCAGGACCTCTAGGCATTTTTGCAAAAAAAACCCCATGATATTGCAACCAGATTTTCTGTCCACTGCGCCACATTATTCCTCGCCCCCCCCCCCCCGGTCCAGACGAAGGCCAAAACACTGTGTGACGGCTGCAAGTCAAGTCCAAGCGGACAGATCAAAGCCTTTGCCGGCGTGTGATTAAGGCCGGGCCGGGCTGGTTCTCAACAAAGCCACAGCGGGCCGCCGTCGGACCAGCGAGCCCCCCCCTGCCCCACGCCCCCCCCTCCCGAGGGCGCGAGCCGCCGCTGCGAAAATGCTAATGTGGCGGCGGAATGCGTCAAATGTCTCCGCGATGTGGACGGCTGCCAGCCCCGGCTAGCCAAAAGCCACATAACAAAGGCCTGACGGAGGGGGTCCCCCATCATCTCTATACATGCTGCACTTGTGGTGAGTGAAGATTTCACCTTTTTTTTCTCCTTTAATCCCCCCAAAAAACACACATTTTGCTTTTATAACCAAATAATAAGCTTTTTAAAACTCAGCTGCATGTACGATGGATTGCATGTACCAAAACCTGTGTGCAGTGCCTCAATAACTTATGTACTTCTACTCTATAGTTATAATATTACCAACATGAATATTAAGAAGTATGAACAGATACTAAGCGTTTCTCCTCAAATTTAAAGTCAATACTCAGGGTTAAAAGTATATAATCGAAACCTTAAAGGTACTTTAAGTGGATTTTTTTTTTTTTTTTTGTCGTCAGAGCAGGACCACTGGAAACACAACACTGACATACAGTATTATCACCTCAAACAGTTTCTATGGTAACTCAGAGAACGCATATGATGTGGGAAGCACGCCTCCGCTTCCTCCTCTTGTTCAAAAATGAAGCCAAAACATCCTGCATACATAAACTGCCATCTTGCGCTGGTGATGTCACAACTTTGTCTCCCTAGTATTTGGCGTTGGACCTAATAGATGTTTAAGCTGAATTTTTTTTTTTTTTTTTTTTTTTTTGTCTTTCAACCTGGAAACAAACCTCAGTGTTTTGGGCCACACAACCAGAATAATCTCATCAGATTTTTTTTTTCCCAATTAAATCTCCTAATCTGCTCCGCGTGGTTGAGGCAGAGAACTGCTCACCCAGGCTCTATTATTATTATTATTATTATTTTTTTTTTTTTTTGCAATGCTTTGTGCACTTTCAACCGATTTCCATGGGCGACACAGTGGCTTTATGACGCTGAGAAGTGTGATCCGCTGCTAAATATCACAGCGTGCAAACCACAAAAACACATCCCAGCGGAGGAGATGATTCCAACTTTAGGAAAGTAGCACCAAAAAAAACAACAAAAAAAACATCTTCAGACATCACTCATCGTAAATCTGGACAGAATTTCACGCTCCGTCCGCCACAGTTTGCTTGCTGGCTGTGCGTTATGTCGCCCGTTAGCCACATCTGATCCATTAAAAGAACAAAATAAAACAAAAAACAAAAAAAGCCAAATCATGCTGCAGTGATGCCAAACCAACAATCATTTGTTTGACAACCGTATGCAAAGCTCCTTGGAAGAAGAAGAAAAAAAAAGCATTATGCTCCAGCTCAGGTCTGATTCCGTTTATAGTCTCAGATTATTGGGATTGTGGCCGTGACACCGTGTGTGCAAGTGAGCAGTTGTTTGTTGCCAGGCGATGCTGCCAAAAAAAAAAAAAAAGTTGTGTTTTTGATGTGTTGTATGCTGCATTGGAAGAAAAAAATAAACTATTTTAACTGAGGCACAGTTTATATGGAAAGCGCAGTTTCATGTGAGGTCACCCGCGGCGTGGTCGTCAGCCGTGGCCACGGTGGCGAGCGTGCGTGTGTGCGTGTGTGTGTGTGTGTGTGTGTGTGTGTGTCTGACCAGCTTTGGAACAATCATAAGTGCCAGTGACAACAGTTCTGGTGTGGAAAAAGTTATACAGCTGTAAAAAGTGCGAGAATAAACAAGAACGGGACTTCTCGTTGGCGGATTCAGTGCCTTCAAAATAAAAGCACCATACCAATCCAGCACAATATTAAGACCATACATGTTTACCATAATGAGCAGCCCTGCCATAAATTGTACTTAATGACAAAATATTAATGACACCTCTTAGTACAAACCCAGTACAACCATCGAGAGGTGTCCCGAGTATTTTGTCACCACTGCAAATGAGTGGGATGACGTAATCATTAGGAAGGCCTCTCAGTGTGACCCGGGACAGTTCGACAACACAAGTTACAGTCCCAGTAACGTAATAATCAATGAATTATGTCAAAACGCGACTCTCAAACAGATTCAATAAAATATCAACACAATACATAAACTTTATTGCAGGGCTGCTGCATTACAGTCTAATCTATTCTAATAATCTGGGTGGAGGATATTGTCTAATAATACTAAAGCTACTGGAGCCACAGGTTACTAACCCATACGATGGTCATCCGTGACCCTAAAACCACCGCATGTTTATCACCCTGACGGGCATATGAGTGGGATGATCAGAATATTAGGGACACCTCTCAGTAGAAACCAGCTCAGTTCAACAGCAGCACAAACGACTGCTCCGGTAACAATCATTAAAATATGCCAACGTCTCTCAAACTGATCCAACAAAAAAAAAAAATCAACAACATGAAACTCTTCCCGAAGCACCAAATTTTGTTACTTTTGTTAGTTGCTGAATATTGTTGCAAAGTTAAGTTTATATTGCTTGACCTCTCAAGTAAACACATATGAGATGTTACATAAGTTCTTGGATTTTTAGGGAAGAGGAATGTCATATTCAGAATCTTTTAAACTTTTTTTTCCCCGCGAATGGAAACCATGTCTGATACAAATAATTACTCAAATCAGAACACTTTTTTTTTTTTTTTTTTTTTATGCGTGGAAGCGATCTTTAATTTTTCTGTGGCCTTTGAATTTGTAGAACACTGGCCAAAACCCACTGGAACCAAATTTGTGAGCTTGGAACGCAAAACGACGTGAAAAGACGAAGCGCTCAAGCGTCCACGGTGTCGTTTTTTTTAATTTTTTTCCCTTTGGCTGATCTCGCCTTTTATTTTGAAAAGCTGGGCGCTCGCGTCAACTTCCTCCCGTGAGCTTGACGCGGGTACCTTCGCTTGAGGTATCAAAAAAAAAGAAGAAGAAGAAGAAGAAAAGAAGAAGAAGAAGAAGAAGAAGAAGATTGCAACACCGCAGCTCCGCGGGGGAGGAACCGCCAGGCGGCCGGTGGGAGTGAACGCGAGCGCAACATTTAGCAGCGGGAAGTGGGGCGAGAGTCAGTCGAGCGGAAGTCGAGGCTCCGGCGAACTTCGCGAGGAGCGCAGGTGTCACTTTTACGGTTAGTCGTGACGCCCTGTTCGGGGAGCGCGGAGCGGTCCGGACCGCGGCGGTAGAAGGGTTTCAAAGAGCGGCAAACATGTCGAACCCGCGACCCAGGCTGTGCGTGCTGGAGAAGGGACCCAACGGCTACGGGTTCCACCTGCACGGGGAGAAGGGCAAGACGGGGCAGTTTATCCGGCTCGTGGAGCCCGACACTCCCGCCGCCGCCGCCGGGCTGCGGGCGGGCGACCTCCTGGCGTTCGTGAACGGGGACAGCGTGGAGGGCGAGAGCCACCAGCAGGTGGTCGGCCGGATACGGGCCACCACCGACGCGCTGGAGCTCATCGTGGTGGACGCCGAGACGGCGGAGCTGCTGAAGAAGCACAACCTGCAGTGCCGGAAAGAGTTCGTCGCGGAGGGGATCCCCCTCCCGGGCGGCGACGGCGACTCGGACCGGGTGGACGCGCAGAGCAACGGCTCGGCCCGGGAGAGCAGCCCGGTCCGGCGCGAGAACGGGGATGCCGCCTCGGAGAGGTCGGAGAGGCTGAGCGTCGGCTCCAGCAACAAGGTAGAACCACAGTTATTCTATTATATGATATTATGTTATAGTATTTTCTATTATATTATGACGTCTTGTATTATTATATATTGTATTATGTTATATTATATCAAATTATGTTATGTTAGAATATATTACTTAATATTATACTACTTTTCAATACTTTGGACTTGATTTTTTTTAACTTTTTAAGTCCACATTTTGAAAAGGTCATCTGTTTTGATTGATGTTGTTTCATATTTCATATCAGAATGCTAGTATATACGTCATCATAGGGTGAGTTTTCTGGAAAAATCAACTCAGCAGTTTCAGGAATTCCCACTGTTGGCCAACCTGGCTACAAAAAAAAAACAATGGCAACATATGAACTTCCATAATGTGGCATCAGAGTCACCGTTACCGGGGTGGGCTGGGGTGTGGGGTGTCTATGTGGAAACGGATCCTCGATTAAGCAGCGCCGGCGGAGGGCTGAGAGAGCCGGGACGGAGCAGGGGAAGGCGCCAGGCTGCCACTCAGCCCGCCTCACATAAATATCGGTCAAGCTCTCAGCTCCCTGTCTCCAATCTCCCATCAGGTTTGGCTTGTCGGACCAGACAATTCTTTTTTTTTTTTTCCAGCCCTTCGATGCATGTCAACAACCAGGCGTCACTGCTGTCAGGGATGACTGATTTTTTTTTTTTTTTTTTGTAGCTGCACAAAATAAGTGCCCACGTTGTCTACAGCCCAAGGCGCAACAGGATCTCTGAAACAGATTTGCTGTTATTGCTCCGTGTTCCTGTCAGGAGCTCTTAAGACCTTCGCTTGCTCCGCCGTGTTTCCTACCTTGGTTTTTAATTACAGGCCACTTAGAGTCCCACAGCCGACGCAAGCCGAGGCCATGACCTGGGCTCAAATTTTTATGCAACAGCCGCCGGAAAACGGCCTCTTTGTGGAAGTGTTGGGGCCGCGTGGGGCTCTTGGAATGGGAAGTGGCTTTTATTTAGGATTTTACCCCAAAAAAAAAAAAAAGCGGGATGCTATTTTTAGACGTGGCCCGCTCTGAGAGGAGGAGTCAAAGTTCAGCTGCGGAACAGCGTGGAGGAACTGCCAGTGCTATCAGAACGCCCAATACGTAATAATGTGACCTCTGCATGTTTACCAGAGGATATAATGCAACAGCCCTGCAATGAATTCGGCCTTCAGGAAGAGTAGATTTTTTTTATTTTTTTATTGAATCTATTTTAGTGAGGTGTTGGCATATTTTAAATGCTGGTCATCGGGGCGGTAATCTGCGTTTTCGTCACCTGAGTGCACATGAGTGCGATTACCAAAAAAATTGGCGACGCCTCCCAGCGTAACCCAGCTCAGCTCGGCAGCGTCGCAAATTACAGTCCCAAATAACAGTCATTGAAAAAAAATGTCAACACCTCTCCGACAGATTCAATAAAAAAAAAACATTCACCATAAAACTCCTCGTGGAGGGAGAGTTTTATTGCGGGGCCGTTAGATTGTCTTCTGTGGAAAACATGCACAGTGGTCATGATGTTACGCCCGATGCACGCTGGATGTAACCCCTCCTATCAGGGGCACCGGTGCCTTTCAGGATGCGGAGTTTCACCCCTTTGCTCCGTCGCTGATACTTGACAGGAAGTGAAGAGTCCTGGTTGGCTGTGAAGTTTCAACCCCCCCTCGCGCCCCCCCACCCCACCCCCGGGAACACGCCGTCGCATTGGCCCTGATGTTAGACTTGGCAGAGCCCGCGCTGGCCCATCGTGACGTTCCGCCGGCACAATCGGTGGTTACACTTCTGTCAATAGCGCCTTTCACGTGATTCTGTTTGGGTTGGTGTTGTGGTCCAGAGGGGGTAGAAAAAACAAAAAAAAAACCCAAAACAAATCCCCCAGCTGTCATTGGGCCTTACACGAACTGAAATCCCCATGCCGACGCGTCCAGCGGAGACCACCGATATCTAACTCGACAGATATTGCCTCCAATTGAGAGGTGAACGCGAGCGAGCGTGTCATGATATTATGGCAACATCCTGGCTCCCGGCGACTCGGCGCTCCACAGCACAGAGGGGCCGTCTATTGGTCACCATAGAGATTAGCGGCAGCAGAAAGAGGCTTTGTCCGCGGTGTTTGCATGGGAGGGAAACGGGGGGCTCTGGGAAAGGAGAGAGGTCTCTCACGCCTCAACAAGGAGGCAAAGCTGACCCTGAAATACCTACACCCTCGCTTAACAGTCACAGCCAATGGGGTTGGATGGAAGCAAGAGTGTGTGCGTGTGTGTGTGGGTTCGGGCAAGAAGGGGAGGGGGGGGGGGGGCTGGCCACCGGATTAAATGGCAATTTGTTCTGTTCTTGTGGATGTGAAAATGTCAAGCGCATGATCAGATAACGAGATGCTAAAGAGATGGGTGTCAGAGTGAAAGTCTGACACAAAGAGACTCTCGACCCCCCCCAAAAAAAATAAATAAAAAGTGCCATTTCACTTCCGCAAAGCGATTGCAAATTCAATTTCTCGTCTTTTTTTTTGGTGGAGAAAAGTGAGCTTTTTTTTTTTTTTTTTTAGCTCAGCCTCTGATGGGAATTCCAGGAGGGTTTTTTTCATGAAGTGTGAACGTTTCACAGCATTTAAAACTCCGCTTCTTCTCCTTTTGTGAATTTTTGTGTGTGTTCCCGGCTCACTACTCCCACATACTTTATGTAACGGAAACCATTCGGCTAAAACGCTCATCTCTTGAAGGACATTTAGTTCTGCATTCAGACTTTTTTGTATCTTCTTGGTGTCCTCCTTGTTCTTTTTATACCATTTAACCATCCCAATGTTGCACTTTCTAAGGAAATTTTCTCTTCCATTCAAACTTGTTTTAGTAATTTTTAAACATTTGACAATATGAAGCTTGCTCTTTTAAAGAAGGTGCAATTGAAATGACGGACATGTTTGAAGTAGCGCTTAACGACTATTTTAATAGTCGACTATTCACCGACGATCGAAACGATTAGTTGACTCATCGGATAATTAAATTTTTTCTTACATTTAGCATGAGGTTGCTTTGATTACGTGGCACCGAGGCGAGGCCGGCTCCGTTTCGTTCACCCGTCCGACGTGCTTTCTCTCCGAATGCCCGTGCGTTACCGACGTGCTGGCGCGATAAGCAAGGTCTGATTTGCGAACTTTGCAAGTTGCCTTTTTAATCGCCGTATCCAAGCTAAAGTGCTCCCAAACTTTTTTTTTTTCAAGTTTTCGTACACGTAGCTGCTGCGTGGCCGGCCGCCACATTTGTATACTCGATACAAATACCGCTCGGGAGAGACGCTATTGCGCACGTGCGACTCCCGGCAGAGATTTCAATGCAGTGAGACGCCTCACTCCACTGGAAAAACACGTCTGGCGACAGCTGCCGACTCTGGAATTCATTGTGGACTATTTTCATCAGCGATTTTTTTCGTCGACAACGTTGCCGAATCGCTTGAAGTAAACGGAAGTTTCGAGTAAACAACTTCTGCCCTTTGTACTGAAAAATATTCGGCTTTCTTAAGCTTGTACATGCGGGTTCTCGGTTGTCCAGGTGATTGTGATCCAACAAGTTTCGGGAGAAGGTAGGAAGACGTGTACTTTGCTTGCTGAAGGCGTTTCTCCTCGCATTGAAAAGGCTTCTTTCGGTTTTAACTGGTCACCTGGACGTCCCAGGTATTAAACCGCTTGATCCCGGGATCCGTGATACAAGGAGCCGCTGAGGTCACCTGAGAACTTAGTTAGAACTGAATAAGCCTTTTTGCTGAGAGGTAAAGTCCACTTGTCTTCTATTTAAGCTCTTGCTATCTCTTAAGCTTCGGCGCTAAGGACATTGATGCCTCATTTTTTTTTTTTTCCAACCCCTTTTTGATTGCATCGCTTCAGCATTTCAGCGTTCACACACCCTTTCTGCAGGCAAACCGTGGAGACATTTGGTCCCTGCTGCCACGACCTTTGATGGCAGTCGCACAAGAAGGCGAGACTTTGATCCCCAAACTCCGAAGCAGCTCGCATCTCTCCAAAAGATCATTTCACAACGTCTGTTATCATCCCGCTCATATAAGCCTGGGAGAGAGCCATCATTGTGTCCCTTTATTGATACAGGTGTCCTGGATGCTGTAAATCATGGTGACAGTGTTGCCCAACATGGTCTCCTCAGTTTCCCCTCCACTCATACATTCCCAATTCCTTTTGATTGTCTACAAAACCAAAGTTCCGCACGTGCTCAGCGTCTCCGATTTGGTGCTGAAGTTGCACCAAACTGACAAAGCATCAGGCCTGTTTCCATCCCCTCATGCTGTAGTTTACATCATCTGAAGAAGTGACGCTTCTGCGCTGCAGCCAATGCTGCTGAGGTGCTTCAGATCACCTCGGGGCAAACTACAACCGGAGATGTCACACGCCTGAGAAATGCTTTTTTTTTAAAAAGTTGACTTGAGGGGCGTCCAACCTGAGTCTGGTGACCTCGGCGAAGGTCGGCCGTGATTGGCAGCGAGGCCGATCCCGGCCGAGAAGACCAGCAGCTCTCCCGCTGATCACGTGATCCACTCTGGCTATGATTTGGGCAGCTTTCAGCTCCCAGGAGCGGCATAATGGATTCACACAGAGTGAGTTCTCCATTTTTTTGCTGGATCATCTGGAAAAATAACTCGCTTCACTGACTAAATGGAAACGAGAGGCTACTTGCATTCTTATGTTTGTGACTTGAGACCTTTTTAGGAGTCGATGCATGCGCTGCAAGGAGGGCAGATCTGCTATGTCACTGCAGGCAGAGGGACATTAGTGCCATATCAATAGGTTTTTTTTGTCTCCTATGACAACACTTTGCGACTCGGGCGCGTTTGCCTGTTTCTTTCCGTCGGTCGATTCTTTGCTTGGGCCGCCGTCCAAAGCAAACTCCATAAACGTGCTGGTGGCGTCATCTGCCTGAGATCCTCTCTGCCTCCCTGCTCTCCCTGTCAGAGTTTAAATAAGAAACACGCGAAATAGCCCGTCAGCAGTTGGGGCTTCACAGGCACCTTGACTCCTAATTTAACCACATGAACGGCAGTAAAAGGGGGACACGGCCAGTCATTTTCTTTCTGCATGTTCCACTTGTGGTTAACCGAGGGCCCGCTTCCAACGCTGAGATGACGGAAGACTTTGCCCGCCCCACCTCCCCCACCCCCGGGCCCCCAAACTGATCGTTTGGTTCTTTTCAGTTTCAGCCTGCACCGTGACATTAAGTCGTCCACTAAAAGCCTGCGAATCCCACAAGACTTAATTGTTACCTTTGGTGCGAGTAATAAGGAAAGTATCTTTTAACGCCCCTCCGTGTGGCGGTGGAGCACATACGGCTTTGTCCTCGAGCGCCGGGATCAGCCTGCCTTCACCTCTAATCAGTCAGCAGTCGCTAAATTGAGGGTTTAACATTGGCCAGACAGATAAAGATGTTTATATGCAGTGGGCCAAGCAAGTCTGGACTCTTTTAACTCTTTTTTCTTTTTTTTTTTAACGCGAGCCGAAAACCAAAAGTCCCTCCCAGATACTTGCTAACACGAACCTCGCCGAAAAACTGTCATCATCATAACGCTCGTGCTGAAAATGTTCATGTTGAAATGATGCACGCGCTCCTCAGTTTGCAGACAAGTTTTTGGGTGTTGCGGTGAACCTGAGGAAACCACTTCCTGCTGAATAGTTGCCATAGCGCTGCTGCTGCTGCTGCTGCTGTATTGTTTGGTTTCGTGTCAGCCGGTCGGAGATAACCGTTATGCTTTCTGTAGCGCGGCTCCGTGCAGCCGGTGTTGCTTACGTAAAGCCGATAATGCCCTCGAGCATTCGACGCAGCATTAAATGTTTGCGCGTTCATCAGACGAGCACACGGGCTGGACTGTTTGATCACCCCAAAACCAGCAGCCCGGTTTCCCCTGGTCTCTTATCGGGAATTATCTAATCACAGAATTGGTCGGACGGTTTAATGTCAGGCTCCGACTGCTTGCACCGCTTTAATTCAGAGATGAACTGTTGCGCAACTCCTGCCATGAAGGTGCATCGTGGACTGTGGCAATCATTTCACGTGTCAGTTAAGTGGGGCTGTAAAGTTCAAGAGCGTCGAGTCCCCGTGCATCACTCTGACATGGCTTTACAAACGTGCTCCTTTGTTTCAAAAACAAAAAGCAAAAAAAATCGATCCGTACGTGCGCGTGTGGGTAATGTTTGGGGATGTAGCCTCTGGTGTGCACAGGTAGTCACAAAGCCTCGGTTCAAGGTCCTCGCCCATTACCATACAGGATCTGATGTTTAACCACAACGAGCCGTAAAGCGATTAACCTTTAACTGTTTACAATGGCCTCCTGCTGCTTTGTGTACCATCAGACTAAAATGAGGCTCGCCCTGAATCCATTCTGCTGGCGATTGTGATCGCTCACAGACTGAGGCAACACCCACGCGTGGACGTCAAGATGGAACCGCCACTGAAAGTAAAACACGAGTACAAAGTAGCAATTTTGGTGGAAAACTCGACTTGTAATACCCAATCAGCGAGCAAACGTGGGGTTGTGTCCTGTCTCCAGGGGTCTCAATTTCAACCCATTCATATTTAAATTGGACCCCAGTTTTCAAATTAAAAAGGGACCGGCAACATTTCCAGATATCGCCAGGTGTCAACTTGGCAAAAGAAAAGCGTTTTAGAATCGTCCATCGGTGCGCACGCACCACCGCTGACCGTTGCCAGCTGGTCCTCTGTTAGCTGGTCCAGGCCACAGTCATTCTGAGACTGGTTTTACACTGTAAAACGAAGGTTCCGCATTGAATGAAGGATCCTTTCCAGCAATTTGGCAATGATGTTGAGCAACTGAAAACAAGCAAACAAACCGGATTGTATTTCAGATTACCCAGCCGGATTGATAATTGGATTGCGTGACCTTCTGGAACCGGTCCGCTGTTTGTTTTAAGTTGGTTGTCCAGGGGAACGGAAAGAAAAGCATCGGCGCATCAGTGCCCGCCGATACGGTTGAGTGAAGAAATGTGACCTAAAAAAGGCGAAATGCCTGCCAGCGAGCGAGTGACCAGGCCGCGCGCGCGCGTGCACACCAGGGATATTTCAATAAAACTCCCAAAAGATGTGGGCGTGGCTCAGTGCACAGCCATAAGCGCGTGACATCACAGCCCGACCCAAACCTTCCTCTGCCGTCGTGGTGAGGCGGGACCGGAACCGACAAAAAACATGAAGATGCGACCGATTTCCGATGTTAATATCATATGCAAATCTTGCAATTCGTTGATGAGGCTCTTACATCCGACGTGACGCGTCGGGCAGTAAGTGACGCACCGACG
>CAAKHG010048539.1:0-15098 GCA_901007715.1 Dactylopterus volitans
ATAAGATTTTCATTTGGGAATTTATTAGGCAGTCAATTGTTTAATGTTTAATTTGACAAGTTTGTCAGTAGTTTACTTGCTTATCACTGTGAGTACCACAAGCTTGTAGAAATATCCCACATGCATTAGTTCCAAGTCCATCCTGTAGTCTGAATTCAGGTAAAAACTTTTTCCTGTGAACTTCTGGTTTTCACAAATAATGTTGAGTATGAAAATGTATAATCTTAAAATTAATTAGCTGCTAGAGCCAGCAGACAAATGTAACTGAGTAAGAGTACAATATTTTCTTCTGGATGGCACCGAAGCAACGTTATAAAGTCATATTAAATGGAAATACTTAAAGGGCATTTCCAGTCATAAACCATGTTTGTCTCAAAAATCACTTCACCTATTATCAGTTCATCTCATATCATCCATACACCCAACTTCAGCTCGTGGGATTTTATATTCAATTTCATTTTTAAAAAATCGATCATTTTGTCGATGTTTATATATGGGCCCCGAACATATTTAAAAATTGTTCTGTAGTTGCAAGTTTCAAAAAGTAGACCTCAATTTTTCAAAAAAAAAAAAAAAAAGTTTCAAAAAGATCATTTTAAGCAAATTTGAACAAATCGCAAATTTTCATTTCCTGCTCAGCGAGCACGACTCTCAGGCAGCTACAAGCTGACGTCAGTATCCCGTGTTTACCAACAACAAACACCATGTTAATGAGCGGCGTCTTATATTTTCCTTTCCAGACTGAACTGTGAAGAGAGATCAAATTTAGACATCTTATTTCTTCTCAAATTACAGCAACGAACGTTTTCCGACATAATGTCGCATAAGTGCTGTGTGCCAGGCTCTAATGATTTCTATAAGAAAAAGGAACTTGCCAGACAGTACCGCAACACATTAGTTGAAATGCTGATCCAGAGAAGGTTGGGCGACAAAGTGAAAATCAGTGACCCAGACAGCAAACTGTCCCTTCCACCACAACCATGCAATATTGCCCCTGTTGAGAAGCCACCTAGAGTAGAGCTAATCCAACGAGCTCAGGAGAGAAGCAAATTTAAGAAGTAGCTCCTGGCAGCTATTGATAGTTTGCCTCTGGAGGTTTCCCAGGTACATCTCAGCACCTGGGTACAGGTTTTGTGTCTTTTTGGGGTTGGTTCAAGAGATCACCAGATCAGTCTCAGAAACGACAAACACAGCAAATTTTTTTGTTATGTCACTTAACTCAATGCTGTATTTGTATAAAGATTACTGTGAATGTTTTTATGTAACACAGGGATTTATTCCGCTTAGCAATAGTAAAATATTGAAAACCACCCCACTGTTCCCAGTAAGTTTTTCTGACCAACCCGTGGTTCCCTGCTTTGTTCCATTTGCTATCACACTTGAACTTCCATAAGCCCCCAGAAATGTTGTACTCCTCTGAAAGAACTTATCAAATGACCGTGGGCATACATTCATGTCAAGTTTAACTGAGTTAAATTTGAAATTTTAGTGCTCAATGACTCAATTTAACAATGATCTGTCTACTGCTTGCGGTTCTTTTTTATGTCAGTTCAACCCTGACTGTTATAGAAAAAGGTCAGCTAACCTAAATGTAAACATTTGTGCTTTTAAATTCAATAAATATTATATCTACTTTTCAACCAACCACATCCTGATTTACTAGAAATCAAAATAGTTTTATTGGAATTGGAAACACATTTTTTACATTCAAAACATGAAATCTCGAGGTATCAGTCATTCATCTGCCAAATGTCACCAATTATCCCAAGGCACTATGTGTGGTAGCCCCTCAGTGTGGCCATTCTTGGGTAATTCTGCCAGAGGAATTATTGAGGTTGCTGAATTTCAGCCTCAGCTTCTTCAAAGGTCTGGAATTCAGTGCATGTCCCATCTTCAAACTGATACTTGGACCTAGAATAGAATAGAAAATTATTTGCATTGTATAGGTGCCAGACCTCAGCTTTGATCAACACTAACATAGGCACTGTAATACAAACAATGCAATGTCTCTGTATTGTCTCTAAATTTTAGCACACACTGACCAAAGTAAACTTACTTGTTAGAAAGTGCACCGTCGGGCCCCTCTGGTACCGAGTTCTGGCTCCAGTTTATTCGTGGTGATCTGAAGAAGGTTGTCAGTTTTCCTTCATTGGAATGATTTGCAAAGTCTGGGCGATTGATGATGCACACAGGCTACTCTGATTGTAGCTTTGTTGATATCTTTTGGAGGGTGAAGCTGAAGCTCTTCTAAACATGGCTCGGCATACATAAATTCATTATAACAAAAGCAATCTTTGGTTTGGTCCATTAATTTGCACTTTCCACAGGTACACCACCAACTGCCGTCTGTCCTTTCCAAAGGCGCAGACAAGACTGAATTTTCAGCTACAGTGACATCTTCATCCTTTGGGCTTTCCTGATCTCTTCTTATCAGCCTCTCTCTCCGATTACCATTTCTTGCTGTGAATATGCGGGCTGCGGGTTGAAACATAATTTTGCTAGAAGCAAATACCATGAACAAACTAAGCTGCACTTCTAATCATAAACTAAACACAACTTTTTGATAGTTGATAGCTGAACTGCTCAACAGTTAAATGGTTATCTGAAGTCTCCATCACTAGAAGTAATGACCCTTTTGCGTCTAGCTGCCTGCGATCGGTGCTCGCTGAGCAAAAAATGAAAATTGTGGAAGGCAGTTAGTTCAAATTTGTTTAAAATTATCTTTTTAAAGCTAATCGTTTTTTGAAAAATGAAGGTCTACTTTTTGAAACTTGCAGCTACAGAACAATTTTTAAATATGTTCCGTGCAGATATATTAACATGTATGGATGGTATGAGATGAACTGATAATAGGTAAGGTGATTTTTGAGACAATAGCCGTGTTTCCATTACCCATAGATTTGCGCAAAACCTAAATATCGCAATAGAAAACTGGTAATGGAAACACCTAAATTTCGAAAAAACCTCTCAAATATCGCTAAAAAGTTTTTACGCTCTCATAAGGTGGTTTTTCAGATGTGTCAATATAGAATTATATCGCAAAAGTGTAATGGAAACACTATTCTCGCAATTCTACGTCACCGGACGTGACGTAGCGGTTTCAAGCCAAAGATGGCGCGGTATGTGTGGACGGAGGAGGAGGCGGAGTTATTTCTAATCCACAATTCGTCTCTGAATTCCTCATTAACGGTCCTCTCCCAGAAATCCCTCATCCATGTCCACTCCCATACATACGGGCTTTGCCTTTGAATTATCGCCCGCTGCCTTCGTCTTCTGATGACAGCAGCAGCGACAGCAGTAATGGTCACAGAAATAGCTGCTCCAAAACGCAAAATGTTTTGTATCTCCTCCATGTTGGTGTGCAAAAAGGCTTAAGGAATACGAGGTCGCACGGGCAGGAAGTTTACCTCGTTGCTAGGCAACGGCCATTCAAACACGGCTCGCGAGAGGCAGACGGCTCGCTTATGCACTAAACACCATACAATGGACACACCCGCAAATCGCAATTGTACTTTGTCGAAATTTGAAAAATATCGCTTTTATTTTGCGATTAAATGTAATGGAAACGCAGCTAATCATAGATTATGACTGGAAATGCCCTGTTAGTAAAAGTACCCTGAATTTATATAAACTAAAATACTCAAACCTAGATCAATTAGCTTTTAGCAGTTAGCTATGTTACTTCTTAACTGACTTCATGTTAATAGGGCTGCCACTAGTGACTATTTTGGTAGTCGACGAATCACCATTATTTCTGTCACACCCTGGATCTGTCTCTTGTGGCTATATCTCATATTCAGGACTTTAGTGTTGGGCTGCAGCTATCGATTATTTTAGCAATAGAGTATTCTATCAATTATTCCATCGAGTAATCGGGTAAGAAATACTTTTGCTTTGTGGAAGAGCAACAGTAAACAGAATAGAGAAGGCTCTCTGAAAATGAACAACTACCTGGATTCCCTTTTAAAAAAAATCCCATCTTTACTGAAATTTAAGTGCCCAAAGTTCATAGAGATGCACCAACAAATAAAAATTTAAATAAATAAAGTAAAAGCAAAACTCTTGTTCAGTGATATCATAACCACCCCCGAGGCATCATATACAACTTTTGATCAATTTTGCTGCTGATATTTGGCTGCTCTGATACAGGGCTCGAAATTGCGACCAAAATTTTATCCTGTGCGACTGAAAAATATAAAATAGTCCCGGCGTGACCTCCAACCAGTTGTAATGTTGAACTCATGAACTGCATCTCAGCTTGGGGGGGGGGGAACCCCACAACGTTCCCTTTTTTTTTCTTTTTTGATTACATGTAATGGTTGCTAGGACAGAGCTACACTGATAGGTTAGCCTGAGTCATCACTAACCTATCAAATGTAAGCTTGACCTTACATCTGCTTGGATTGGTCAATATTCACCCTCCCACTTCCTGTGCGATTAACTCTGCAGCAAACAGTAGGAGACGAGCTGCCTGCAGGTAACGTCACGATGAAGCGAACGCTAAAAGATTATTTTGCAAAGCCGACCACGTTCCAAAATGATAGAAATGCTACAGAAACAATCATTTTTGATGATAATGAAGATAACAGCATGTGCGAAACCACTGCAGGTAACGTTAATGCTGAAGAACAGAGTGTTGCTTCCGAAACATGTAAGGATGAGGAGAATGGCGGTGGTGACATTAATACTAATGATAGTGAAGCAACCTCTGCAAAAAACAAGACGAATCCACAACATGACTTTCCAGAAAGAATGGCTAAAGGAATTTGACTGGCTAAGGTACGAAAGGTACGAAATAGATGAAAAATATTTTTTTATTGTTTAAAGTTAAATTATTATTATGTTAATGTTTCCTGCTTAAACTGCAAACCAAAATGAATATGGCTTAAGCAGAGAATGTTCAGGATGGAGTGAGTTCTTATCTTTAGCAATAAAGATAACACTTTTGAAACAGTAACTGCTTCTTCCATTAATATAAGAGTTGTTGGAAAGAATGAACTATATGCTATACAAGCATGGGTAAAATTAGTTGTGGGTATGACCATGAGTAATATAAAAAGTAGTTTTGTTTTGCTATTATTATGAAGTATGATGTGTTGGATTTATTATTCAAGTGTGCAGCATGGCCTGTTAGCTTGTGTAGTGGGATATTGACCTGTATTGCTTACCTGTCGGTAGTTCATGTACCGGTATGAAAAGTGGTAGCTCAGCATTTAAATAAGGTAATATGCTTGTACACCACCAAATCTTTATAGTGGAATGTGAAGAGCAGACAGCGGAGCGGTGTAGTGTTTGATAAGAAAATAATAAGGGTGCGCGCTCCCAAATATTTTGTTGCACTCCTAAATTTTTGGCTGTGCTCCTAAATTTTAAAGTTAGGAGCGCATGCACTACCAAGTAAAAAAGTTAATTTCGAGCCCTGTGATACAAAAAATAAATAAAAATAATAAATTTTCAATTTTTTTGGTCTATGAAAAGGTGAAAAACGTTGGTAGCTGTTCCCCAAAGCCCTAGAAGACGTCCTCTAACCAGCAGTCCGCAACCCAAAGATCTTTACTGTCATAGACTAGAGAAACCAGAAAATATTTAGATGTAAGGAGCTGCAATCAGAGAATTTGGATTTTTTTTCCTCAGTGGGTGCTTTGTGGAAAACAAAGGCTGCAAACTCCAGAGGCTGCAGCCCCAGAATTGAGACAACAGGACACAGGTAAAAACAATAAACAGACAACGAGTAAAACAAGAGACATACAAGGGCAGAACTAGAAAGTAAAACAAAAAGTAGCTAAAACAGGTACAGCAACAAACTAAGGGTCCAAATCAAACAAGAATCCTTTTTCCAAATGTTTCCCAATCCAGAACCTGAGGGCCCCTCACTCTCCAAGCTTTATTTTTCATTTTTATTTTTTATTTTTTTTTATCTCCAAGTGAATGAATGGTTTCTTACGAGGCTTCTACAGAGCTTCATGGTGAGCTGAGCATTTGAATCAGGTGTATTGGTGAGAGGATACACCTAATGATTAAAGGCAGACCCTTTTACCTACCAAGGGAGATGCCAACAGCTTTCATTACGACCATCTTCAGCTACCCCCAAACTAATGTTAAATTAGCTATGGGCAAACTGCAATATGCTATCAGCAAGCATCAAAACAAACATCCAAAGAGCATTTTTACCACTCCAATCATAAGACTGTTTTACTCAAATTTTTAGAGAACATCAGTAATAAAAAATAACCAAAACAAAAAACTTCACCAAGTATACCTTGACAATCTGACCACATTGTATGTGTCTGTTCTTGAATCCAGCCTACAAAACCCTTAATCAGACAAACAGTGCAGACCTGGCCAAGAAAGCCTCAACAGCACTGCGAGAATGTTTTGAGGGCGTTGTGTGGAAACTCTGAACATTAGGGTAGGGTGGAAATACAGTAATACCATATACAGGGTTATTTAAAAAATAAAATTGTATTACTTTGATTACCATCATTGAGCCTTGGGTCCGTTATTGGCATGGTCATCTAGATATCAGAAGGTTACTAATTCGATACTCAGCTCCTATAGAGACTGTCAAAGTGTCCTTGAGCAATATACTGGACCCCTAATTGCTCCCGGTAAGCAGGTTGGCACCTTGCATGGCACCTGCCACCATTCATTTATAAATGTGTGCGTGAGTGTGAATGGGTGAATGAGGCCATGGAAGTGTAAAGTGCTTTGAGTACCATTAAGGTAGAAAAGCGCTATATAAATGCAAGCCCATTTACCACTACAATCATGAGGAAATCTGCTCACTGTACATTTATAATGCCATAAGAGTGTCTGTGTCCAAGCAGCTGCACCAAGTGTGAAGATGTTATAAAAGCAATGATAGACAGTGTTTCCCCCAGAAAATTTCTTAGTTAAGGTGGTGTCTGTCTGTCTGTCTGTCTGTCTGTCTGTCTGTCTGTCTGTCTGTCTGTCTGTCTGTCTGTCTGTCTGTCTGTCTGTCACTGGTGGGGGGCGGGGAGGTGTGGTGTTGTCGCAGTATAGACTACAGACTCTGATTACTAGATTGAACAAATATTTATTAAAAAAATAACCAAATAAACCAAATAATACACCATCTTATAATAAATAAAAATCATTGGCTTTACAATATCTTTCGCATTTGAACAAACAATAAACAAGAACAATACCAATATAAAATCTCAAAATATCGAGAGATGTGAGGGTACATCCTCCTGTAAACCCTGACTGGCACTGGCAAAAACAACTGGAGAACTGTGTTGCACTGCAGCTGACCACTGCTCCTAATATTTACAAATGTCACTGTACAACTGTGTGTGACAAAATAAAGTACCTTTTTAAAATAAATAAAGGGCTAAACAGCAACTGAAACAAAAAAAGTGCAAATAATTTGTGCAAATAATTCTACAAAGAAAATAAGTCATTTTTTAAGCAAATACTTCAGTACATTTACTCAAGTAATATATTGACTAAGCTTTTACTTCTATTAGAGTAATATTTGACAAGTATCTGTACTTTTACTCAAGTACTTAAGTTGTGTATTCTGTCCACCTCTGTTAACATCACTACATTGCATCCGCCCTGGTTTTGAGAAAAATTTCCGGTATTGTCCGGTATTGTAAAGCCAACCTGCATATTTGGGATCCACAGCCCACTCCAGGTTCCACCCACTACCCCGGTGTTTAGAGGGTTGCGGTGTGGTATCCGGTGGCAGCAGCGGCGGTGATGGTGGGGGGAAAGAGGGTGCGTAGGGTGAACTAAGCCAGCTTCGTCGCATGAAGAAGCCTGAAATCTTTGGTTGAGTTTTTCGCTCCATTTGGCTGTGTAGCTACATTACAAGAGAAAATCACATGCATCATTGCAAACGTCCAAAACAAGCTAGGCTATAAAACAGCCACGTGTAAACGTTAAACGCAATTAACCTTGATACAAAAATATTACGCCTATCAAAACAATATCAGGTAACCTACTACGAGCAAACAGCTGACAGATTATTATTAGTATTAATTCATTACTAATCTTACCTTGATGCGATAAGTTGAGTGTCCAATGTCCAAATGAACGTCTGCCCGAAATCTGATTGATTTTCACCCCGATGGAAGTGTGTCAAGTGCACACCGACATCACCAGTGACACTGTAGGCCGACGAGCGCGCGTGTGTGTTTTCAGGGCTGAAAAGTGTCTTTAATGCGCTTTGCAGTAAAGAGTGGCTGAGAACCGCTATGATTACAAAAAAACCCCACTGCAAATAAAAAAATGTTCTGATATTTTTTTTTTTTTTTTTGGAAGACGTTAGTTAAGGCGGTAGGGTATTCCTGCTTTGGCGGCCGCCTTAACAGGAATGTGCTGGGGAAAAACCTTGACGTGAGCTTTATCCTTATAAACGATTGCATACTTCGAGTGAGAACATGGAAACTTTCACAAATCACTGTAAAATTTTGAAGTAGGTTCCCTTTCATTCATCTCATCTCATCTCATCTCATCTCATCTCATCTCATCTCAACATCTTCCCCTTCATAAAAAGACAATTTGTTTTTCATTCAGCAGTGGCTCCTGGCCACAGGATAAGAACCCTCCATCACCCCCACCTGCTGGAGGACAGACCCATGTCTCTGCCTCTGGCTGAACCTGACCGGACCCCATGGGCGAAGGTTCGGCCACCAGGGGCTCATTGGCTCGTTGAATCCAGGTCTGGCTTCAGGGTGGGGCCCCACTAACCGTCCGGGCAGGGCACACTGGTCCTTTGATGTTTTTTTTCCCATATGTGTCTTTATGGACCATTCTTTGTCTGACCCTTCAACCAAGGCCTATCTACCATGGTAGACCCTACCAGGGGCTGCTGCCCCTGACAACATAGCTCCTGGGATCATTAGGACACTCAAGCCCCTCCACCACAATAAGGTGATGGTCCACGGAGGGGTCAACACCAAACTGGAAACCAACCAAGTTAGTGACCACCTTTTAGCATTTAGCAGCTCAAGAGTCAAAAACAGAACTCAGACAACAAAACACAACAGAACTGTCTATGACAATATTTCTTCCAGTAATGCAGTGCCAGTTTCTCCAACACATTTCTAGGATCTTAATTTTTTGTAAGACATTAGGCAGCGACACTGTTGAAAATTGTTGATGCTTTACGATGTGTTATGTGATTATGGTCTAGTTGGGTTTAGGCACAAGACACTGGTCAGGCTTATGGAAAGATTGTTTGTGTTAAAATTAGCACTTAGCACATGTCCAACTCGCAACAACAATTAGAACTTGATTCACATATAGTATTCATCGTTGCTCATCTTGCCCATAAGTGCTAGAAATGTGATTCTTGGTTATTCAGTCTCATAAATGGGCGCTATCATTAAAAACTGTGGCCTTAGAAATGCTGACCTGCAGGTCTATGCTCAGTGTTTCCCCTACAATTGTACAGGCCGCCAGGCCGACGAGACCAGGCCAAAAAAAATGAATATGCATAAATTAGTAATCATACGATCAAGTTGGGATGGCGATAACATTTTGATAAATTATCAGCATGGGGCATTTTTAATTGAGATCATATGGCAAAAGTAAGCGCAACAACAGCATATCAGACTCTGCAGGCTACCGTATGCTATGCAGGCAGGACATGCCCACTTCTCATTGTAAGCGTGGTTAAAGTTGTAACGGGAGGTAAACAGAGAGAAGTTGAAGAGAGAATTCATAAAAAGGACAACAAATGAGTGAAAATGATGTCCAGGATGCCGAAAATAATGTAGACTGTGAAAGCGACATCAGTGTATCATTCAGAACTGAAGATATTGTTGAAAAAAAGTAATGCAATGCAGATGAAGCTGGTCTGCAAAACATGCCAGCGGTTGGTACAAAGCAGGTCGGGAAACACCAGTGACCTCTTCAATCACGTGAGACGAGACCTTATTTTATTAAACTTTTATTGTAAAGTTTCGATGAATCTCTTGTTTCTTCACGATCCAATCAGGATGCTCCCCAAACTGGCAGAATCAGCAAAAACTATATATTGTGATAAAAACTGAGATTGATCAATATGAAAAAATATATCTCATAACATTTTTTGCTATATCGCCCAGCACTAATGTATCCATTCATTCAGAAATCAACGATCATTTACGTTCAGGAGCCTGTACTGCAGGTTCAGCGCGAGTCCAACCTGCCTCGTTGCCTGCCAATGATGCAAGTACCACTGTGGAGAGCGCAAGCATATTATAGGATTTTGAAAGTTTGTAGCAAGCTATAGCACTGCCAATAAAAGAAAAGAAATGTCATGGGCAACAGACAACTTTTTTTTTCTGTGGAGAAAAAAAGGGAGAGGAAGACAGGCAACATTAGAAGACATGACAGGTGCAGGTGAGACGGAAGAAAGAGGGGCAGATGCCGGTGGGGGCGGGGGCTGCTCCGTTATCTCCAGTGACGCTGACGCTGGTCCGACTGGTGACCCCGGTCCGACCGCTGACTGGTGGCCCAGTCACCCCAGTTTTTACCCTGGCATTGTCAAATATATGTAACTCTGTCATAATAAAACTGAAAAAAGTATTCTTCCTCTACACTGATTTAATTATTCATTATTCAAAAATAAAAAGTTGGCGGTTCTTGTTAACTGATATAATCTCAATTATGTGTAGGGATGTTTTGTGGCATATGCCATCAGCATAAGCACCCTGTTAAAATAGAGATCCCCTCTGAGATGTACAGGACAAATGTGCTTGTGATTAAGTGCAGGAATGGACCAGCACACTGTGTGGATGAAATGCTGCTATGCATTAGTGGTAATGCAGTGGTTCTCACAATGGTAATGCAGTGGTTCTCAAAATGAGGTCCTTGAGCGCGTACAAATGTACTCAGGTTTATTTTCTAGAATTTTCCAACTTTTTTCAAGAAATTTTCCAATTTTTCCAGAGATACGACTTTTTTTTATCGGCTCCAGGACAACCGTGAACCGTAACCGGAATAAGCAGAAGAAGATGAGATGAGATGAGATGCGATGAGATGCCTTTTTCTTGAAATATTTTTTCCACAAATTTTCCAAAAATGTATCCCATTGACATTCATTTGAACATATATTGACAAAGAAATTAAATTGATTTAGTCTCAGAATAAATATTCATGTATTTCTGGAGTTTATGTTTCAAAATGCTGTCAAATGGGGGACCGTGGTGTAGTTTGTCTCAGTTTAGGGATCCTTGATGTAAAAAAGTTTGAGATCCACGAGTGCAAAGATACATGTTTCAGTTATCTTTATGCCATTAAATGCAGTTTATTAAGTCATTTTCTCCTTGTGATCTTGATTACACAATACTGAGTGAACAAAAATTTTAATGCAAATATAAATTGCAGACTGCTGACCCAATCGGACTGTACCAATATGCCGTCCCGCGTGTCTTGTCTGTTTAGGATTTTTTTATTGGGTACCACTGTGCCTGAAAAAAATTCTAGGGGAAACATTCTATGCTTCATCAACTTAACTTAGGCTGCATTCACACAACAGGTCTTAATGCGCAATTCAGATTTTTTTGCTGAGATCCAATTTTTTTGCATGGCTGTTCATATTATAATTTAAACGCGACCGCCATCAGACTCAAGTGTGAGCAGTTTTTGGACCTGAAGTCACCCGGATGCGCAGAAGAAGACGTGACGTTGCACGCAACACGCTGTTTACGGCGGTAGATATGGATGCTAGACGTCAGTGTGAGTTTTGAAGTTGTTGTGCAATCGGAGCTGATAAAAATTATGACCAAGCAGTAAAGGGATGAAGAAGATTAAGAGAGCACAAATTTTAGCAATGGTACTTGTTGAATAGTGGCTGCTTAAATTCATTATTTACATTTGATCCTCCTCCAGCGCGGAATTGTGGCAACGTCTGTCTACCTTCAATGCCGTAAAAGTCGAATGAAATGTGTTCAGAGGTCACTTTGCAAAACATCAGATATGTATTTGATTTTGGATCATATAGGAAAGTGGCCTTGGTCTGATATGAACTGTCATAAAAAAAATCCGATATGGGTCACATATCAGCAAAAAAAGTCAAATTTGGGCCACTTTTGCCTGCAGTGTGGACATAGCCTAATAAGTTAGCCTAAGCAGAAGCATTAAACATGTTCCATATTTGAGGTGTGTATTCACCACAACTCCAGGAATTGTGCAAAATCTCTAAATTCCATTTTTGTCTCTGTCATATCTCCTGTGTGTTTGCCTGCACTAGATTCACGTGAATAATGAGATTATAAAATGGTAAATGAATGAAAATCACTTTTGCAGATGAAAATGAAATACAAAACCATGTCAGAAGGAGGAGACAACACTGTGGATTTTTCCCTTCTGACATCCTGATAGTAGTTCAACAATAGAGGAACACACCCGCCAGACAGAAGGGAAGGGACCTGAACAAACACAGCACAACAGCTGTGTCAACCAAATAAGCAGAATGGCACACACACACACGCACGCACGCACGCACGCACGCACGCACGCACGCACGCATGCCCATTCACACATGCAGCCTTTGCCAGCACTTACACGGCTCGTAGCTAGGAAGGCAACATGTATGAACGCGACCCAGCCATTCCTACACAGATAGCTGGCAATTTTATATGGTCTTTAGCTGGATACAAACCAAGATTCATCAAGGCTGGTGTGTGAACAGATGCCAGCAGATACACGGCTAAGCACATTTCTCCTTAGGTCTTTAAGTGGTCGCGTTGAGCCAATCAGTGCACGTGAAGTATTCCAGCTGACTATCCTGCGTACATCCAATTTCAATAATTGTTTTATTAAAAAAATAGTAATGCACTTTAAACACCTCAGAAAAATGTGAAAAATAAATGCTAATCAGTATTTACAGTCAGTGTTTTACCCAGCTCCCTTTAGGGAGGAGATGAAGCGCCGCAGCTGTGTCATGGTTAGTGCTGCTGTTCTTTGGCGCACCAACATACAGTAAACACACTGTGGAGATCCAACACCAGAGAGGCAGGTCCTGGTCCTCCTGGTCCTGGACTCAATCAGAGTAGCAGACCATCACAACACAATAGCCGCTCTCTTTCGAGGTTTGAGTGGTTTATTCCAGCAGTAGTTTTAGTTACACTTGCTGCACCTCATATTCAAATGTGCTCCACAAAAGTTTCCTTCCACTGGTCTTCTTCAAAGTTCTCCACACTTGACCAAAAACAGTCCATATGGATTCTCCCGCTTCAACAAGCGCCTTAACTCACCTACACATGGCCCTGACGGTTGCTTATGTGACCGCGTCCCATCACATCGTACATCACCTCAGTCATCTAGCACAAAGGTTCTCAACCCCCAAGGCTGGTTCAATGCAGTTGGAGCCAACTTTCATAGATAAATAGATAGGATGGATAGATAGCGCTCAACCTTTTGCAAGCTGGGGCCCCCCAAAGCTTGTTCAATGTAGTTGAACCAGCCCCAAAGCTATACTGCAATATTTATTTCACCTAATTGTAACACTTATCCACAATGAGAATCACTGTGATATTGGTGATAAAGTCACCTGGCCTTCACTCTACATATATTGAAGCAGTATACATGACTGCATCTCATCCCCTGCTTGAGGGGAAACATGATCTTTTTTTTTCCTCTGACTCTCATCCGCAAATCAGCATCACTCGAGAGAATATGACTGGCTTCTCTAGGTGTCTGGAGGCCTCCTGGAGCTGGCAGGCTTGTGGCCACTGTCTCGGGGGGTGCTGTGAGTCCTTCCCGTGGGAGGCAGGGCTGTTCCCCCCTGCTGGCTTGGGGTGAATGCTTGGAGGGCTGGGTCCTCAGGTTTAGGCTCTTGGGTGTGGCTGGGTCTTGGGTTCCTGGCCCCATAAAGGAGAGGAATATGGAGCATAGGGCTAAGATTAGGTGGCCTAAGGCAAACAACGGTAAAGAATGGGAGACAGTTAATAGAGATTTATCAGTAAGTCTAAGCAGGCTCAGAGGGAATGCGGTAGATAAGTTAGAGAAAATGGGAGAGATAATTTACTCATATGGTGCAGAGAGGTTTGGTGTACATGAAAGTAAGAGAGAGTAGGACAAAGAGAAAGAGAAATAGAAAGGTTAGTTAAGGAAAGAAGGCAATTAAGAAAGCTCTGGAGAAAATCTACAGAGTTAGAGAGGGAGGGAATTAATGTTCTACAAGAGGAGTTGAGAGGTAGGTTAGCTGTACTCAGAAGGGCCGAACATCTACGGAAAAAGAGGAGGAAAAAGGAACGTACTAGAACAGCCTTTTACAGGGACCCTTTTAAATTCCTGAAAGGACTGTTTAGCCAGGAAAAAGGAGGGCAGCTTAGAGCATCAAGACCAGAGGTGGAAGATTACTTAAGAAATACGTACTCAGACCTAGAGAAGAGTAGTACACTTGCCCCTCCACCTGACATGCCACCAATAGGAGAGATAGACCACCAGATGGACATTAGACCACCAAGGTGGAAGGAGGTTGAGGGGGTAGTAAGGCGTGCAAAGGCTTCTTCGGCCCCAGGGCCTAACGGAGTCCCCTACAGGGTTTATAAAAGCGCACCTGATATCCTTAGATTTTTGTGGAGACAACTAAGAATAGTGTGGGAGAAGCAAACTATCCCAAGGGCATGGCGTAGGGCAGGAGGGGTGCTCATCCCCAAGGAGAAGGATTCATCTGAACTTTGTCAGTTTAGGATGATCTCTCTCCTGAATGTAGAAGGGAAGATTTAGTATTGTTGCACAGAGATTAGCTAGCTACTTGGAAAAGAAAAGGTTAATAGGCACAACAGTACAGAAGGCAGGGATACCAGTATTTGCGGGTTGTTTAGAGCATACTAGTATGATTTGGCATCAGATTCAGA
Organism: Dactylopterus volitans; assembly: GCA_901007715.1. Classification (NCBI taxonomy): domain Eukaryota; kingdom Metazoa; phylum Chordata; class Actinopteri; order Syngnathiformes; family Dactylopteridae; genus Dactylopterus; species Dactylopterus volitans. The sequence continues at coordinate 14,823 of CAAKHG010048539.1, forward strand.
CAGCCAAAAGTGAGAAAAGAGATTTGCATGTGGGGTTTTTAGACTTGGCAAATGCATTTGGCTCAGTTCCATACAGTCTTATATGGGGTGCATTTGATTACTTTAGAGTACCCAGTGTAGTTGTTGGTGAAATCATACTTTCAGGATATTAAGTTGTGCCTCAGTACATCAGGGTTCATAATGGATTGGCAGAAGTTAGAAATCGGTATAATGGCAGGGTGCACTATATCTCCATTAGAATTTACAATGGCAATGGAGGTAATCATTAGAGCGTCA
>CAAKHG010048546.1:0-13169 GCA_901007715.1 Dactylopterus volitans
GATAACACAAACACACACACACACACACACATAGATGGGATTTACACTGTGTCAAAGTTAGTTAGAGCTGAAGACAATTGATTAACAGGCTGGCAGCCATCTGTTTAGATCTAAACGGGTTTTACCCCTACACTCTCTGTGTATGTTTCGCTCTATGTCTTTCTCCTCTCTGCCAGATGTCTGATTTCTGCTGTCATCATCCATTGCTTTTCAACTGCAGTGCTCCGAACTTTTATATTTATTTTATGGATTTTATATTTCATGTTCCATTTTTGACATAACTGATTGTTGTGTACTCATGCTCTGCAGCATTATCAAATTCCTTGGAGTGTTTAGTCCCTCTTTGTGTGTCCGTGTATGTGTGTTTACGTGTGTGTGTGTGTGTGTGCTGCAGGTTGCCGAGATGCACGGTGAGTTGATAGAGTTCAATGAGCGACTATACCGTTCCCTCATGGCCAAAGATCACGTCATTATTCAGATGAGACAAGAACTCATCGACCTGAGAGGACCGGTGAGTGACTGAAGACACGCATGCGCACGCACATGCACACTAACACAAGCATTGATTTGAGTGTGTGTGTGTATGTGCGTACACTCTTTCTACTAGAACAAAGGAGATGCAGCAGTCCCCTCATTTTGAAAATGCAAGCGGTTGGACTATAACACACAACAACTCAATCACAAAGTTCTTTTAAAATATACCAAAACAGAGGGTAGTATTAATTTGAACCTGTCACATGACGTCAGTGCTACTTGTGTCCGCACACAACACAGTGTTGCCAACTTGCCGACTTTCTCGCGAAATCTGGCAACTTTCCAACTCTTTGTGACTTTTTTCTCAAAAGCGACTGGCAACAAATCTAGCGACTTTTTCTGGTGTTATTGCAGAGTTTTCTGATGTTTTGGAGACTCTGATATGAAAGCAAGTATCACTCTGCAGTTACTGTCCTCGACAAGCAGCGAGTGCTGCCTCTATCCCCCCGCGTCCAGTGATTTCAGGCTATGTTTATCAAACATTTCAACAAGAATTGAGGATCTTTTTGAGAAGAATTGAGGAGTGGCAGGAGGAGTTGGGGCTCCAACTACATTGAACCAGTTTTGGCGGGGCCCAGTTTGGAAAAGGTTGAGAACCCCTGCACTCGCAGAACACACACGATTGTTTAGGGGATGTCAGATAAGATAGGCACTGTTTGCCAACAGTGGCAGAGGGCGATAAACAGTAAAACACGTGTATGTGGAGGTTTTCCAGATGTGCACTCCAGCTGAATAAACTGTTTTTATAGATGTAGTAACCGATGAGTATATGTGCATGTATAAGTCATATTGTGTTCATATTTAGTATACATCATGGGTCACTATATTTTCCTGTTTTTTCTTGTTTGTTTTTTTGTTTTACCAGGTTCCAGGTGATTTAAGCCAGACATCAGATGACCCGAGCCTCTCTGATTTTGAGACGTAAGAATTGTTCTCATGTTTCTTTCCTTCTTTGCACTCAATCCCAATCCTGGCCATTGTTTCAAAGGTCTATTGAACGACAGCTCACATCACATCTCACACAAGCAGAACTGATCTGTGAGAGAGCATTTGCCCCTTCAGTGGTTGTTTTGTGTGCTTGCAGCTTGCAGCTTGTGACTGCTTGTACTGCTCTCGGCTACTGAAAATGTGTCTATGAACACATTTTCCATGTGAAAGGATGTAATTCGCTAGTATATAAAGTATGTTTCCCCATGTGTGGTTGTTTTGAGGCTGATTTAACACCATACAATTATGTTCACAGACTACTTTGCAGCAATAAATAAAGATTTGAAAAGAAACATTACACCACCTGAATTATATTTCGGATGATTCCAAAGGCCCTGCTCTAATATTCATTCATTCATTCACTGTCTTCCGCTTATTCCGGCTATTCCGGGTCGCGGTCGTGCTGGAGCCGATCCCAGCTGTCGAATGGGCGAGCGGCGGGGTACACCCTGGACAAGACGCCAGCTCATCGCAGGGCCACATGAAAGACATACAACCACTCACACTCTCACGCACACCTACGGTCAATTTAGAGTAGCCAGTTAACCTCAGCATGCTTTTGGAGGTGGGAGGAAGCCGGAGTACCCGGAGAGAACCCACGCAGACACGGGGAGAGCATGCCAACTCCACATAGAAAGACCCCAGGCCGGGAGTTGAACCTGCGACCTTCGTGCTATGAGGCAACGGTGCTAACCACCGCACCACTGCGTTTTTTTTTTTTTAACGTTTTTCTTACTCTTCTGTCAGTGAATAAACATATCCCAAACTGTTGTCTTGGTTAATATTGAAAATGCTGACTTGCAGCAAGAAACAGAAAGTTAAATTTATCAACATCCACGACCATGACTATCTTTTATGAACCTTAATCAGTGCATCTGAAGCCTGAACATATTTAGAAGACACCTAAGATGCAAAGTCCATTTGCTAGTGTAAGGCCGCTTCACTTTAAATGCCATCTGGTGTCATCGCTACAATTTCTGTGCATTACAGAATGGACCACTCCTCTCAGTTGGGTAGTTATTTTAGTAACTTTTTTTGTTGTTGTTTTTTTTCTTTTTTTTTATCTGGTGTTTCTGGTATAACAATTTGTACATGAACACAGTGTCTATTAGACATTGTCATCACGCTGTCATTTGGCATCCAAACCTGAGGGGGCTGGGATCCATGCTGCTTTGCCATACCAGCTACAGTGGTATGCAAAAGTCTGGGCACCCCTCTAAGATTTCATGATTATTTGCCCTAACTTTATAAGAGAAGATCACAGCAACAAGATTTGAATTCGTACAGAGATGTAGACATTTGAGGGTTTTCTAGACTAAAATTCTTTGAGTAGCATTTCATAGTTTTATTATGACAAAATAAAATATGAAAAATGGTATGTGCAAAAGTTTGGGCACCCTTTTAATCACATTGATTTCAAGACCTGTAGGGATTTAGAGGTGACATGTTGTAGCACAAACTTGCTTCGGCTAGCTTGTGAGACCTTCAATTACAAATACAGTTGGAACCAATCATGAAAAAGGCTATTTAACAGAGACAATTGCTGGCTGTGCTTGTCCTGACCTAAAAACTAAGATAATTCATTATCATGAATTAGGAGAAGGGTGCAAGAAATTATCAATAAGGTTTGAACTGCCTGCCTCCACAGTCGGAAATGCGGTGCAGAAATGGAAGGCCACAAGAACAGTCTTTGTGAAGGAAAGATGTACTCGTACTCGTTGTCTTCCGCTTATCCGGGTCTATGTCACGGGGGCAGCAGCTTCAGGAGGGAAGCCCAGACAGCCCTCACCCCAGCCACTTCTGCCAGCTCCGCTGGAGGGACCCGCAGGCGTTCCCAGGCGAGGCAAGAGATATAATCCCTGGTCCTGGGTTGGCCCAGGTGGGACATGTGGGCCATCAAAGTTTAGGTGGACTAGTTCTGATAGATTCGATGAGATATTAATCCCCAGATATTTAATGTTGCCAATGGAGAATGGAGGCTGGGTGTTTTGGACTGCAGGATTCCACGCATTCACTGTTATTGGTCGTATTGTTGATTTAGACCAGTTAATCAAATAATCAGAGAGGGCTGAGAAGTTGGAAATGCAGTTATATACCTCCTGTAATGATCTTTGAGGTTGCTGCAAGTTGAGCAAAACATCGTCAGCATATAAAATAATTTTGTGTTCCGACTCAGTAGAGTAAAGGGGATACCTTTGATATTGGTGTTCTGACGTAGTGCTGAAGCCAGTGGTTCGATGAATATAGCAAACAGTAGGGGGAAGAGGGAGCATCCTTGTCTGGTTCCCCTTTGGAGAGTAAAGCTATCAGAAATTATCCCATTGGTGGTGACTGTAGCCTGCGGTGAGTTGTATAGTACAGATACCCAGTGGATAAATGACTCTCCAAAGCCAAATTTGTGAAGGGTGGCCAAGAGGAAGGACCAGTTAACTCTGGAAGGCTTTTTTAGCATTGAGAGAGACAACAATTGCTTCTGTGTTTTTGCGCTGTGACGTACTGATCAAATTAAGGAGTGTTCTCATGTTGTTTGTCGAATGACAGCCTTGGATGAAGCCTGTTCGGTCATTGAGGATTGTAGATGGAGTCACTGACTCCAGTCTAAAGGCAAGTGCTTTAGAAAGCACTTTGATATCGGTATTAATCAATGATAGAGGGCAGTTGCTAGAGGGCAGTGTTTTTATCAGGTTTAAGGATTAATTTTATTGCAGCTGTGTTCATTTGGGCTCTGATGTAACCTCTTTCTCGAGGGAAGTCATCCGGGCCAAGAGCCTTGCTCGCAGAGATGCTTTCTAAGCCAGAGGAAAGTTCATTGATGGTCAGTGGCAAGTCCAGGAGGTTTCTTTGTCCTTCAGTCAGTTGAGGGAGATTTATATTTTTGAGGAAGGCCTAATTATCTTCAGGGTTTGGGTTGTTTATTGTTGAAGATTTTATTTTTATTTAAGCGATAGAAAATCTGATTTATTTCCTGGACAGATTGTGTGAATGTACCATTTGAGTCCTGGATTGAAGCTATGAGTGATTTTTCTTTGCTGCATTGGAGTTGGTTCGCGAGGAATACACCAGATTTGTTGCTGTGTTCGAAATTTTGGTATCTTAATTGCTGTAATATGTACTCAGTTTATTTATTTCTTATCAAGTTGTAGTTTTGCATTTTGCAGTTGGGACCATAGTTTTTCCTTCTTGTTTGCAGCATATTGCTCTGTCAGGTTTTTAATTTTGTCCTCAATGTTTTTTTTTCGATATGTAGTTCCTGTTTCTTCTTATAAGAAGAATAAGATATAATTATTCCTCTGATTACAGCTTTTGCTGTCTCCCTTATTAAAGATGGGGATACATTTGGAGAGTCATTTATTTCCAGGCAGTTAGCCCATTCCTTCCTTATTAATTTGCCGAATTCTGGATCCTTTAGTAGTGAGGTGTTCAATCGCCAAATGTGGAATTTTTTCAGAGTGGATTCTATTTCAAGGCGAAGGCACACTGGAGCATGATCACTGATTATAATTGGGTGTATAGTAATGTCAACTCTTTGTGCAATGGAATTTTTTGAAAGGAAGAAGTCAATTCTTGAAAAAAGAATGCTGCACAGGAGAGAAGAAAGTGTATTCCCTCTTTAAAGGATTTCTGAGTCTCCAGCTATCGCCAAGTGCAAATTCATCCATGTAGTCTTCCTGGAGCAGTGTGTGTTATGAGCTCAATCTAAAGAAGGATTCAGGACTGTGTTAAAGTCCCCTCCAGTAATCGCTGTTGAGGTGACTGATATGATATGTCAGATTTTTTGAAGATTGGAGGGGTAAAGGGATGTGTGAAAGAAAGAGGATCGTGCAGGAAAACAGGCTGGGGGAGAGAGAGGGAGGAGAGGCAGGGAGAGAATGAGAAGGTGTGTGAGAGGATGTATGGGGTGACAAACTTGAACGTTTTGTGAGATGCTGTATATTTATGTATGTATATATGTATTTATTTGGAATGGTGATTTTATGGAGTAATGTTTAACTTATTTAATCCGAGCTGAAATTGTCCGTGTGCTTATCGTTAGAAGATCCACAGGGTGATGTTTGGGTCGCGGAAAAGCTGACCGTCAATGTACAGTTTGTCAACAGTGAGTGCAGCCCATTTACCATTCTGTCGGTGGTCCTTCAGGATCGGGTACAGCACTTTCAGCCTCTCGTTAATCTTCCTCGGGAATTGATTGTTCATGCTGTTCCTTTAAGTTCCCATCCTTTACTCTTAACAAGCACCTTCTGTTGAAAATGTTCAAACTTGGCGATGATGGGACAGGGACGGTTTCCTCCTCGAGTTCCGAGACGATGGACGCGGTGGAAGTTGATGTTGCTGACAGCCTCCGTCGGAAGTTTAAGAGCGGATTATCCAGTGAGCTTTCAGGTATTCCTGAGAAGATCAGATTGTCCCGTATACTCTTAGACTGTATGTCGAAGACAGTTTCTTTCAATAGTTTGTTTTGCTTTTTGAGCTGGTCAACCTCCACAGTGACAGAGGAGACATCAGCCTGAAGCTCAGCATTATCTCGCTGCAAGTCGGCGATCTGCTAGTGGGAGAACTCCAGGCTTGCTCTGAGATCCTTAATTTCTGGTTGAGTAGGCTGAGCAGATGTAGTTTTTTATTAATAGATTCCAGGACAGAGACCTCGGTGGTAATGAGGTCCTGGGTACCCGTGGAAGAGTCGGCCTTCTTTCTCTTGGCCGGGTTGTCAGTAGGAAGTTCCATGACACACCGCTGATAATAAGTGTCATCGAAGCTTTCCAGGTCCTCCACTCTGGCGATGTTTTGTTTGTGTTTTTTCGATTGTAAGTCTCGTGAGTTAGCGACTGTGCGAACTGGTGGGGTCCGATGAAATATTCCGGGAAAAAGGCTTTTTGTTAAAATTCCAATCTAGCAGCATGATGCCGCCATGTAGTAATTCAAAATCTCATTTGGTCTCGCGATCTCACAGCATCTCGCGGAGTAATCATACTTCTTAAAGTGTAGTAATTAAAAATGAAATAATTTGTACTTGTGAACTAAAAGTGATGTCAAACCTCCACGTATGTCAGTGAAATTCATACAAAACTTGAGACGGTTGTTAGCCAAACTGAGGATGACAGATGGATCTCCTGTTTGAGAGGAAATTTGAGCTTTGCATAAATTATTTTTCATGTTGCCCAGATAGTGATGTTCTCATACAAAACTGAAATCTTTCTAATACCTACATTTTCAAAGACAAACTTTTTAATCTTTTGCTGATGATTTCCAAATCTACCAGCAGTTCTGCTTTTACCCTAGTGACCTTATTTTTTATAACCAGTAGTGAATAACTTCATCCAAAAATAAATTTATACACCTTGCATTATTTAAAAAAAAAAAACATACAGTATATTAAAAAAAGAAACAAAAAACAACATACAACAGTTCAGTTCAATTTTCATTTCTAGCATATTTTAAGGTTATCATTTGCTTGATGAGCAGTACAGGACACTCCCACATACGACAACAGACATGCAGAATGGGGAAAAAAGTAGTCTGCACCTGACAGACTTAAAGTTGCAGGTGTGATCATAAATGTGGAGCCATGTAATTCCAATAAGCATTTTACATATTCTCTATTCAACATATTGTACAACTGTATTTCAAACAAGTGCTTGTTTCTGTGTATGGCTAGGTGAGATATGCATCACCTCCATGGTGAACTTGGTCAGAGTTGCCTGGTGGGTGTTTGGACCATGTTCATACCTGCCTGCAGGTCAACTTAGGGGTCCAAGCCCGCATGCATCAACATATGCAAAGCAGCATGGTTCCCATTACCAGCTGTGCTTGAATGGCTTGATCTTTTTTCTCCCTTTGTTATTCTTAGGTTATTATTCCATAGGTAAAAGTGATATTGCAGCATAAACCTTACGTTCTATGTAAAGATGGCTTCCAGGACCTGTAAAAAGTGTGAACATATTTCACATGGCAAAATGGCTGAATTCGCTCGATGTCATTTTTTTTGAACCCCTCTTCGGCCGTACATCCAATCTCCATGAAACTTGGCACATAGAATATATGGGACATCCTTATAAAACATTACCAAAAGTATTCCCATTATATGAAAGACACAGATATGATGAAATAATATCTTTTAACGGATGTCTAAAGAGGAAAGGCTCTTGACTTGAAACTCGGGTCACTAGTTTCATATGTGATACTTGACCTCGATGCAAATTTTGGCTCCATTTGGAGGTTTGCGATTAACACACATAAAATAAATTGTCTCAATTTTCACTCATGTTAACACAAATTTTAACTAGTTGTTGCCATAGCTACACTGAACCTGTGTGCAAAAATCCACCACGAGGTGGGACTTTTTGGCAGGAAGTTTTGTAAACCTTAAACTGCAAAAGTTATGTAAATAAACTGCTTTAGAAGAGCAAATATACATCTTGCATCGTAAAACTTACTTGTGTTCAACAAGAAGTGGCGCTTTTTTGAAAGTAAATGGGTTTTGAGAGCGAACATCCACATAGTGCATTGGACATTTAAAAACCACATAACACATAAAGTGAATTCAGGCCTGACATTAAATAGACCACACGCACTTCTGCCCATTTTTTCCCCCAAAAATAGCCTAACTTTTTCAAATTCCTCCTAGGTTGTAAATCCAATCTGCATAGATCAAGTTAAAAATTTTGGTCATTTTCCCATGCACATGTATGGAAGGAAAGCTTTTTATGCAACCACAAGTGTTTACCTCTACCGACTATCAGATAGAATGCAAGTTTAATGCACTTTTTCTCTTTTGAGAATCGTATGCTTGGTTCACATCTATATATACTCTGATTTTAAGCAACTACAGTACATTGCCCCATGAGGAACCAGGTGACATGTCAGAGTTGTGTGTCAGGGGCCTTAAACCCCTTTCATACCTGCCGCAGGTCCAGTTTTTATTTGTATGCACTCTTTTCTTTTGATTATCAACTTGATTAAATCATCATACAAGTTATTTTTTTCTCAAGTTTACTTGCAACTGCTGCTTGATTTCAGACATTTATTAATTACAACCTCAGTTCATGATCAAAGTTTAGGTGTTTTACCAGAGTAAGCCATTATTTTAGGCACTAAAGTGTAGTTCTGATGATGATGTGCTGCTGCTGATGATGATAATGATGATGATGATAATGATAATGCTGAAGATGATGATTGTTGCTGGTGTCACTCAGGGCTCATCGTGCTCTCATCAACGTGTGGATCCCCACTGTGTTCCTGCAGGGCAGAACTGCCAACGCCTATCACGTCTATCAGGTAAACGTTCTTTGAGTTTCTGTTAACCAACAGAAACTCTCTTAACCAACAGATATCTATTAACCAAAAACATCTGGATATACATGAGCAAGCCTTAAATCTGACAATTAAGTTCAGCTTTTGTTGGCATTGTTGAATTTTAACCACTTTCAACTCTGCTCATGAACAAAACACACAAAAAGCAGTACAAACCATTTTAGTGTATTTGTTTGTAATCTGTAGCTCAGTCATTGACGTACATTGGGATACATGATATGAGAGATCACCAAAACTGAAGCCCAAAAATACTAATACCCTCTGGTAGCAATAAATAAATCTTGCCCCTTTTTATGAGGTTTACTTTGGCCTAACCAAGATAAAAAATAATTTCATATATACGCTATATTTTATTTTTTTGATATTTTATTAAATTTACCCAATGTGTTACACCCAGCTGTGAGGAAAGCTCGACATAACATAAAAAGTGACCCCCTTGTCTTCCATTCCGTTCTTTAGCAAAACAATTGCCTGTAACAGATGAGATCAAACCAGATTACATAACTGAACACTGCAGTCTGATTGGAAGATGAAGGAGAGTGAGAAGAGTCAACACCAGCATCAGCTTTATAAACTAGATGCCATCGGTCTCATATCGAGTAAGCTGCCACCACCTGCAAACAAGTACTTTGAAACACAAAAGAATATAATACAAAGCATATATCAGCATTCTAAATGTTACTGAGCCACCAACTACCCCGAGGCATGGCCAGAACATGCAGCTGGGCACTACCATGTCTCATCAGGGGCTGCACGTCCATAGAGTCACAAGCCCCCCCAACCGCCAACAAATCCCCTGCTGAGGACAGCACCAATATCCAGCCCCTATTCCTCTTCCCTATTCCCATTCCCCCAGAGACCTGCCTGCCCCTGCCCACACCCCATCCCTCTACCCCCAAAAGACCTGCCTGTCCCTGATTGGCATATCCTGGGAGCCACCATTGGATCTCTATTAAACTTCCCAACCCCCCTGGGCCAACAACCCACAGAGAGTGCAACCCAGAGTCCACCTGCTCCCAGAGGCCGCTGGACACCCACAACCACCTGGAATCCCACCACCACCAAAATGGTGGACAGGCACCAATTCCCACTAACATTCAGTAATGGAATTGATTAGTGGTGCCCAAATGGATCTAAATTCAAACAAATCGTTTTCGAAGAGGCAGACATATTTTCCAGGGAGTCATGGTCTAACAGGAAATTTCTATATTGTGACATATTCTTAAGTTCTTTTTCGATTTTCAGTTCATGAGGATAGTTTTCTTGGCGTGACTTAAGGCAGAGAGAATCAAGCAGGAGTTGTTTATGTCCATATTTGTATTTGTGAGGCCACCTAGCAGCAAAAAGTGAGTGAAGGTGGGATGGAACATCCCAGACATGTTGACAGGTCTTCACTTATCCTCTTCCAAACTTGATTGACAGGTGCACATAACCACATAGCATGCATGTTACCATTTGATGTGTTACTATTACAGATGTTTGAGTCTGCCATACCCATTCTGAACAACCTTTGTCCTTTGTAATGAGTTCTTGCAGGATTTTGTATTGTATTGTTGAGTTGTACATTGGAAGTATTCTGGTCATTAAGAAATGTTGGTCTGGGTAAATGGATAGCTCAGTCTTCTCAGTCCCTGAAGTCTTTTCCAAATCTGAATTTATGTAGTGTAGACAGAAGAATTGTCCAATTAATCCTATCAAATGCTTTTTCTGCATCTAATGAGATAATTGTAGTTTCTAAATTGTGAATGGTGGAGTCTTGTAGCCTGCAAGTGTTATTGGTGGAGTGTCTGACCTTCATAAACCCTATCTGGTCTGGATGTATAATGTAAGAGAGTTATCTTTTGTAATCTTCTGTCTAGGGTTTTGCAAATGATTTTAAGATCAGCATTAATAAGATGTATTGTACAGGAGCTGCATGGGTGGGTGGGATCTTTGTCTGCTCCAGGCTCTCCAAAGGGAACTTGTCTTTGACACTGAAGTTTGTCCCTCTCAGCTCCCTGCCGTGGCTCTTTACCAACTCCTTCTGCTTGAATTGTTCAAACTTTGCCACTATGGGTCATGGCCACCAGGCATCTGGGGCCTCAAGTACAAAGACTTGCGTGGACTTCCTACTGAAACTTGGCGTACGTTCCAATCCAGAAAATGCCGTACATAAAAAAAAAAAAATCCAGATGTGTGAAACTGGGCGTACTGCAAGCACATTTCCTTTGTACATCCCAATCGAGGTGGAATTGAACACACATGTTGGAGTGCCGGACTCCTCCCCGACCACACCTCCATATAAATATGCAAATTCATTTAAATAGGCCCCGCACATGAGATTCACCTCTCCGCACGATCAAATTACTAAAAGGAACCATGAATAAGACTGCAAAAAAGAAGAATTTCACAGAATGTGAGTTAGAGACACTCTTCAGTGAAGTCTTGCCACAAAAACGCGCACTATTTGGCACACTGTCCTCGGGCGTTATCAATAAGCGCAAGAGGAGTGAATGGGAGAGCGTGTCAGAGGCGGTCAATGCTGTTAGGTCAGAGCAGCGCACACAAACTGAGTTAAAGAAGAAGTGATTAGATATCAAGGTGGACATGAAGCGGAGGACGGCCGCCCACCAACAACGTGTGGCCAAAACAGGTGGGGTGAAGGAGTGGAGGAACTCACCCCGTTTGAGCAGAGATTCGCCGCTATTGTGGTTAAACCTGTGCTCTCAGGTGCGGTGGGAGCATCTGTGGGTGATTCACATAACCCCCAAGGAATATATACACTAGCAGTCAAAAGTTTTAGAACACCCTAATTTTCCAGTTATTTATCGCAATTCAAGTTCTGCAAGTCCAATGAATAGCTTGAAATGGTACAAAGGTAAGTACTGAACAGCCAGAAGTTAAAAAAAAAAGGTTTGGTTACCCAAAACATAAAAATGTACATTTCAGAATTATACAAAACGGCTTTTTTCAGGGAACACGAAGTGAGCTAACAATTTAAAGCTGTTCTGCAGCAATGAAGATTGAATCAGCCTTGAATTAATTCCTACAGGTGTTCCAACTTTTCTTGATCACATACAACCCCTTCTGTCTGCATAAAAGCAGTATTGGAACACACTGTGGTACCAGACCCTCATGAGCATCGGGTGAACAGTATTGTACTGCAGAAATTCGTGTGTTGCTACAAAAATGGCGAGAAAAAAGCAATTAACACTGGAAGAGAGACAGACGATCATAACACTTAAAAATGTGGGTCTTTCCTACAGGGAAATTGCAAAGAAATTCAAGGTGTCAGTGAGTCCAGTTTTCTTCACCATCAAAAGACACTCAGAAACTGGGGGAAACTCTGACAGGAAGCAGTCTGGAGGGTCCAAAGCCACAACTGAATCAGAGGACAAGTTTCTGAGAGTTAACAGCTTGCGTGATAGGCGGCTCACAGGACAACCACAGCAGTGGTCGTAGTAAGCAAGACTCAGTTTCAACTGTGAAGAGAAGACTTCGAGCTGCAGGTTTGACAGGACGAGTTGCAGCAAGAAAGCCATTGCTAAGATGTCAGACTAAGACAGAGGCTCTCCTGGGCCACGAAACACCGCCATTGCACTACTGAAGACTGGAAGAAGGTTTACGGACTGATGAATTAAAATTTCAAATCTTCAGTTGATCACGCAGGATCTTTGTACGCCGTAGAGTAGGTGAGCGGATGGTTCCACAGTGTGTGACATTACTGGCAAACATGGAGGAGGAAGTGTGATGGTCTGGGGCTGTTTTGCTGGATCCAGGCTCTGTGACTTGTACAGAGTGAGCGGCACCCTGAACCAAAACGGCAACCACAGCATTCTGCAGCACCATGCGATACCCTCTAGTATGTGCCTGGTTGGTCAGAGGTTCATCCTAACAGCAAGATAATGACCCAAAACACAAGTCCAAGCCATGCCAAAACTAACTCAGGAAAAAAGAACAAGATGGTAAACTTGAAAACATGGAGTGGCCAGCACAGTCTCCAGACTTAAACCCCATCGAGCTGGTTTGGGATGAACTGGACAGTAGAGTGAAAGCCAAGCAACCTACAAGTGCTACGCATTTATGGGAGCTTCTGCAACAGACTTGGGAAGAACTTTCTGAAGAATATTTGATTTCTATTGTATAAAGAATGCCACTAATGTGTTCAGCTGTTGTATCTGCCAAAGGTGGCTACTTCGATGAGTCAAAAGTTTAGAGTACATTTTGGTCTCTAAATTGATTCCATGATTTCTTTTTCAACTCAAATAGCTTATTTGTTCTATGCTTTCTTTTCAGAGTGCAATGACACAAGAAACTGAATGATTTTCAGTAAAAAACTGGAAAAAGTGTGGTGTTCTAAA
>CAAKHG010048551.1:0-11439 GCA_901007715.1 Dactylopterus volitans
GTTAAGTCTTAAAGCTCATAACCTGCTGGCCCTATTACTATTTTCATAGAATTTTTTTGTTAGTGAACCATAAGTACCCTCTATTTTATTTATTAACCAAGCTGTTTAGGTCCCTGCGTGCCTCTTTAAGATTGTCCAATAAGGTTGGGGTTGGGTTTCTTATATGCTGCTGTTCAAGCTGCCTTATTTTGTCTTCTAGCTTTTGCTGTTTTTTTCCATTTTTCTTTTTCTGGCACTTGTAAAGGAAATGATTCGGCCTCTAATATATGCCTTGGCAAAGTCCCATAGAATAAGGGGTGATATTTCAGGCAAAGTATTCGTATCAAGATAATTTTTTAGTTCAGTTTTTATAAATACAGTGAATTCTCTATCATTAAGGACCGACGCATTAAATCGCAATGGTTTTGTTGATGGCCTGTTACCAATGCTCCATGATAACAGACGAGGAGCGTGATCAGATACTGTAATTGGGAGAATCTTTATGTCTACTACTCTATAAGATTCTGCCTTAGGAGTGGAAAAAGAGGTCTATTCTGGAGTATGAAGAATGTCTATGAGAAAAAAAGGTAAAGTCTCTATCTTTAGGGTGTTTGCTTCTCCAAATGTCCACTAAACCAGATTCTGGAGATAAATGCCGAAGCATATTGCTCATCCTAGAAGTAGACGTTTTAGTCATAGGTTGTCTATCCAAATGTTGGAACACGACAAGGTTAAAATCTCCTCCTAACAGTAAAGTACCAGAGCTATGCTGCAATATTATGGCGAAGATTTTACGAATGAATCAGTCCATTCACCATTATAAATCTTCCTGCAGAATCTTTATGAATTTTGGTTGATATGAAATTGACCTGCCTATGAATCAAAATAGATACACCTTTTTTTCCGGCTAGGTGAGTGTAATAAGTAAAATACCTTATCTGCCCAAGACTTCTTTAATTTCTCATGTTCTTTATCTGAATGGTGAGTTTCTTGCAAGAATGCAATCTGGCAGCTATTTCTTTTTAACTGATTAATAATTTTCTTTCTCTTGATTGGGCTATGGAGACTTTTAACATTATAACTTATCACCTTAAGAGACTCCATAACGTAAGTGCAGGGTTAGATGTGATGGAAAGGAAAAAATGAGGATAACATATATAATATAAAATAAGTGAATAAAAAAAATTGAGGAAAATAGAATCGAACAGATAATAAGGTGGTTGCGCATATAAAGACTGTAAGTTACGTGTAAAATAGCTGAGAATTGCAAGGAAAACTGCAGCATATACTTTGTAACATTTCAAATTTAACAAATGATTCTTGTCCTGAATGAGTACGGGGATGAAAGATTTCACTGTTTTTTTCACTGTTCTTTTTAGATCCCTGGGGAACGAGGGGATCATCACAAACATAGCTGTACATAGAACTGCCCCAGAACCTCAGATCAATAAAATAAAGACATCTTAAACTCTAAATAACTTACAGTATGTTTCAAATGTATCTGTATGTTGCAGTAGATTACATTTGCAAAAAAAAAAAAAGAAAAGATGGCGATCATGTTGGCTAGTTTGTTGTGGTAGAAAAGGTGGATCATCAGAGGAATCAGACGGTCACGACACAGGTGTCAAATGGGGAATATCTTTATTATAGCGGCCCTACTCACAACGTAGTCAGAGATATCTTCCAACATTACAGAGCATGACTTGCCTTTTATACAAGGGACAGGCTATGTGTGTGTGTGCGCATGTTGGCTTGGTTTCATCTTGTTTACCAAACTTATTAGTTCTCCCATTCCTGAAGGAGGAGTATCTATTACCCAATTTACTTGTATTAAGGTCAAAAACATGTTGCAAAACATCTGTACTAATGTGTGTATTGGGAATTCCAGGAACAAATATGCGTCTGGAACAAAGTTTGTGAATACATCCCATGACCACCTGGTCATGGTCTATTTTTGGCTAGGTTGTGGTGATCTGGCATGCACTACTCGCACATTCTGTCAACTAGAACATTTAATTCTTCCACAACTTTTAAGTGGCTGTGTTGATAATTTTGGGCTCTCAAATGTTCAAATTGTGTAAATTACATACCCTCAATCAATCAGTTCGCTTAATAGATCACATATCACATTGCCATAAAGTAGTTAGTTTAAGCATATCTTTTTTTTTCAAACCTAATGCCAGTTAGGGATACTGAAGCTTAGTGCGCTGGTCCATCAGCTGGGAGGAAGTGTTTCTTATATAGTCCATTGCCTTGGCAGCATCCGCAAACTCCCGCTCATCGTTGTTGTTCGAGATGCAGAGTCTGGCCGGATACCGCAGACCGTAGTGGACCCCAGGTTTCCCTTGAAGCATCTTTCTGATGGGTGTAAACGCTGCTCTGGCTCTGGCGACATTGGCAGTGTAGTCCAGGATTAGTGCCATCGGGTTTTCGTTGTAGTTGAGTTGGCCTCCTCGATCTCTGACTTTCCTTAGGATATTCAAAGCATCTCCTTCGTTGTGTAACTAAGCAATAATTGCACAGGGCTTATCTCCGGGTCTTCTTTGTGTCAGGCTGCAGTGCGAGCACTGGATTAAATTAACGGTGGGTGTGTTATTAACAATCTCGGTTTTCACATCTTTAATGTCCTATTTCAGTGATTCAAAATCCTTCGCCAGCGCACTCTTCAGTTCTCTGATAGCTGATGATATTTCTTTTCTCAAAGAGGAGAGGATGTCGGCTTTGATTGCTGCGGTGTTCATGCTTGTATTTACTCCAGGTACGGGTGGGGTCGGTGGGATTTGTTTGGACTTTGCCGAGGAGTTTTGGGGCCTTGTATTCGGCTGAGCTTCATAGTTGTATTTTGGGAGATTTGCTGCGATCAGTGTCGCTTCGCTTCCCACTCCTACTCCCCTCCAGTTTTTTTGATTTTTAAAAAAATCTTTATTAAAATACCATCCAAGCAGACCACATCAGCAGGAAAGAAAATGCAACAAATGAACCACAAAGAATTTTTACATCTGACAATAACAACAAACCAAACCAATAAAAAAAACAGTCGTCCTTACCAGTTAAAGGTAGAGAAAAACAGCAGAAGGCAATATACCCAGTGCAGCATCTTCATCATACTCTTACTTGTTGAGTTTTAGCCTCCCTGAAACTATTTTTGGGTTCAGGGTCTTTCTCAAATTTGTCACATGTTTTTTCAGCCTGAAACTTTTTTTCTCATCCAATAAATCCATACCCACTACAGGCACACTTTTAATTAACTTCCCTACATCTGGAAAATAGTCAAACACTTTAACAAATTTTCCAAATGTCTCATCAAAGGAGCCATCAATTTCCTCTGGTGTGTACAGATTTCCACTGTGCTGAGTCTGTAGCAGAGGCACAGTCAGAGTCAGAGTCATACTCCATGTCCTCCTCATCTTTATCACCAGCAGCCCCCTCCATCACACCCCGCTGTCCTCCTCTCACCTGTCCATCAGCAAACTGCATGTGGTCAGACGCTGCTCCCTGGCCCACTCATCGACTTTCCTCTTGCTGCTGACACCTCCTCTGCACCTATCTGCCCCTCAGCTGTCCCACTCAGGAGGTCCAAACTGTCATCAGCCACTGTCTGAGCTCTCTGTTCCCCAGCCTGATTGTCTACCTGTCCACTACATCCTTCTCCTGCCTCAGAGTCAGACTCCTACACCGAAGCGTCAACTCCTCGTGCAGCAGAGTCGCGAGGTGGAGCAGCGGCGCTAGCACGCTCCTCCACCGACCCAGTGTTACCGCCCCCCAGCTCAGAGCGTGCCTCAGCCTGCCTGTGACGACAGGCCATCCACTTGCACCCCACATCCCTACATTCAAAACACTTCATGTTCCCTGTGCTCACATACACCATGTAGTGTCCCTCCCTGTGTTTCACTCTAAAAGAAACATCCAGCATCTGTGACTAAAAGACTGAACATGCTCAGTTTCTCACTCTTACAGCCCAGGCCCACAGTTTTGAAACTGCTCACCAGTTTCCAAAAACACTGCAACTCATTCCCCAAAACCTTGGTGGGAATAAATGGTGGCACACCTAAAACAGTGACCTGTGCAGAGGAAACTGCGAGCGGGGAAACCTGCAGGCAAACACCATTCACGATAACACTGCTCGCGATCAACTCACACACCAATCTCTCCCCCTTCAAAAAAAACACTTCCCGAGACTGATGAGTCAGGCTGAACCCGCACACCATTTCTCAGAGATAAAGACAGCATCTCAGAGGACGCCATCCCTGCTAAAAACCATGGCCTGCTGGCTGCCTGATTAAAATTTTCTGATTATTATCACAACTAATGTATACCAGTCATACAACAAACAAAGTGTGAGAAAAAAGAAATGAGTTAGACAAAAATCACAGACTCTCAGACACACTCACCTCCCTGCACCTAGCACTCACTCACAGAGAGAGAGAGAGAGGGAAAGAGAGTTTTTTTGAGTTTTCAAACCACTTTTATTTACTCAAAAAAAAGCAGTTGAAAACAGTTCAACACAGAATATTTTCAGAGAGAAGAGAAGCTTGTTGCCCTCTACTGAACACAGCACACTCCCAACATACCATTTGTTTTTAAATTCCTCTATGTTGTTTGTTAGACTGTAGAAGTTGAAATCAGTCCTAAGTCTGACTTTCAACATCCAACATCCTCTGATATTAGTGTCCACAGAACTCTCCAGTTCTGATGTAAGTGGCCATTTTTGCTTGACCAGTAACCAAATTTAAGAAAAGACAAACTTTATTCATCCCCAAAGGGGAAATTCGTTTGTCACAGTAGTACACAAACAACCAAACAGATAAGCCTGTGAATGTTCTCACTCACCCAGGTCATGGTTATCTCAAGGAAATTGTTGCTTCGATTCAATTTCCTTGAGATAACCAAACAGATACTCATTCATTGTCCTCTGCTTATTCCGGTTACGGGTCGCGGTCTTGCTGGAGCCGATCCCAGCTGACAATGGGCGAACGGCAGGGTACATGAGACGCCAGCTCAGTAGGACATGAAGGACAGGCAACCACTCACACTCGCACTCAAACACCTACGGGCAATTTAGAGTAGCCATTTGCTTTTAGAGGTGGGAGGAAGCCGGAGAGAACCCACGCAGACACGGGGAAAGCATGCGAACTCCACATAGAAAGATCCCAGGCCCAGAATCGAACCTGCGACCTTCTTGCGAGGAAGCAACAGTGCTAACCACCACACCACCCCTCCAGACAGATATATATAGACATAAATAAATAACATAAAATACTATACAAAAATACAAAAAATATAAAAATACCGTTCTCTTCTCGCAAATACGTTTGTCACAGGCAGCATGACTTTCTGTGCTGTCCTCGCTGTATAGAAAAAATGAGTAAATAAAATAATGAAAACAGTTTAAGATGCAGGAGGTTAAAAGTGCAACAGTGTATAGCTGTGACAGCAGCTACAGCATGAACAACACTAAAAAGAGTTGTTAAAAAGTCTTATTGCAGACACACTAAAAGATTTCTGGAAGCGCTCAGTGTTGTACTAGGGGTGTATTAATCTGTTGCTGTGGGAGCTTTTCAGGTTGTTCACCATCAAGTGTAGGGGATGGGAGCAATTGTTCATTATTGATGTCAGTTTACATAACATTATCGTCTTTCTGACCTGCTCAACAAACTACGGGGGGCTAGACGGGACAGAACTAGCTTTCTTTATCAGCTTGTTTATTATTTTCCTGTCCCTTTCCAAGCCCCCCTCCAACACACAACAGAATAAAACAACACAGATGCCACAATGCTGTCATAAAAGGTCTGTAAAAGTGGTCTATAAACACCAAACGGCCTCAGCCTTCTCAGCAGGTGTGGCCAGCTTTGTCCCTTTCTGTAGGTTGCATCAACGTTGTCCACTCAGTCTAGTCTGTTGTTCAGGTGAACACCAAGATATTTATAGGATGAAACGGTCTCAATGACAGTACCTCGGATGTTCACCTGTGTTGTTGGCGGCGCCTTTCTCCGGAAGTTGATGACCATCTCCTTTGTTTTACTGGCATTCAAATGCAGATGATTGTGTTCACACCAGTTAACAAAGTCTTTTGTAACCTGCTGAAATTCTTGATCATTCCCCTCAGATATGCACCCAACAATAGCCGTATCATCAGAGAATTTCTGTAGGTGGCAGTTGCTTGTGTTGTGAGTGAAATCAGATGTAAACAGGGTGAACAGGAAAGGGGAGAGCACTGTCCCTTGTGGGACACCAGTGCTGCAGATGAGTACGTCAGACACACAGTCATGCAGCCTCACATGCTTCGGTCTGCTGGTGAGGTAGTTAATGATCCAGGCAGCCAGGTGACGGTTTACTCCTGTTTAACAGATGACATTTAGATTTCTTTTTCTTACTGTACCAGACACACAGAACAACCACCTGATATGAGAAAGTCTCACCAAACATGTTAAAAATCTGGGTTAGCAGGTCTCTCTGAAACAATGAATCAGTGAAACACTGCCTCTCTCTATACACAGAAGGGACAAACAGGCTGAACTTTGGGATTGTTAACAAAGACAAAGGCTTTCATAGCGAGCACCCCCTGCAGGAGCCTCGACTGTAAATCCCCAACCTTCCTGGTTAATGGTGATTTATACAGCACTCGCCACTCAGGCCTCTGAACCTGTGTGAGGGCCAAGTCAGCTCTCCAAGGAGTGTCAGCTCGGCCTGCCATCCTACACTGATTCAGCACTTTCACCAAAACACAATACATAGTCTTACCTGTCATAGAGCTCAGTGTGTACCCAGTGTTCACTTTCAGCAATATATCATCTACACATTCAAACTAAGGAAGTGTCACAGTTATCGGCTGGTTTCAGTCCTTCAAAGTGTGCAGTCAGTAACACCCTCTCAGGGACCGTCCGCTGCTGTTTCCAGCCCCTCAGCAGGCGGCTGATGGTCCTGACAGACCTGACTCCCATATGTGAGGCTAAACCTACAGAACTGTCCAGAGAGGAGCCACACAAGTCTAGCACCTGGCCCAGCATAACAATCCTGGCCTCACACAGTCCCTGAAGCAGGGATGGTCCTGCCTCACACCTGAGGCGAGTCTGGTAGACCACTGGCTCCCTCGGAAGCCAGAAAAGAGAGTTCCAACGAGTCCGTCTCTCAAACAAACTCCACACTTTAACCTCCTGAGACCCTGCGTCCTCATATGAGGACTTTTTTTTTTTGCAAAAACTACTTCCTGTCCAAAAATAAACTTTAGTTTTTATATTTCTTCGGTCCAACTCATCCTAAATATCTAGGAGAAATCAAAAATGCACGACAAGCACAAGTCCGGGTCTCAGGAGGTTAAAAGCATGGCAGGAAGTCCAGCTTAAAACCACTGAAGTCCATTAAAAACAGTGACTCTGCAAGTACAAGTCCACCACAGGTCACAGGTCTCCAGACCTGGGGCCTCATGTACAAAGGGTACCTACACATCAAAACGTGGCGTACGCCCTTTTCCACGCTCAGATGTATCAAGGCTGAAATGACCATGGAAATGTGCGGTGCTCCACGCCAACTATGTATGTTTCTACAGCTATTGACCCGTTGGCAACACTCAGAGGGGATGTTGGGAAACTGTCAATAATGTAAAAATAATTAATCCTCGGAGTGATGTGCACATCAGAGACACACTGATGAACATTTAACACATCTGCGTGTCTTCAATTACATGAGTGGATATAAAAGCATGCGCAAAGTGGTGCAGAAAATACCATTAACAAAGATACTGCAAATGGCGCAGTGGAAAGAGAATGTGTGTTTAGAGACTGAGAGGATTTTCTGGCACACGATCTGCCGCGTAAGGTATCCGAGGGCAATCCTCTTGTATGTGTATGTATATATATGTATACACATATATGTATGTGGAGCTGCAGCCTCTCTTGGAGTGCGACACGGTGAGGAGCCATGCGCTGCCTGCACCCGTACAGGTGCTGACCACGCTGCGGTTCCTCGCGACAGGGGTATTACAGAGGGAGCTGACCTAACGGGGCTGTGCCAGTACACCCTGAGCCAAGCCATGCCAGCTGTGTGGGAGAGAATTATCCGCGTGTCAGCAAGGTATATCAAATTCACATACAATCCAGATGAACAGGCCAACATTAAAGCGCAATTTGCAGCAAAAGCCAGGTTTCCTAATGTAATCGGAGCTATCGACTACACACACATTGTTATAAAAGCACCATCACAGGATGAGATGGTTTATGTTAACAGGAAACATTTTCATTCATCAATGTACAGATCATATTTGATGTGCAAATGAAATTAACAAACATTGTGGCAAGGTGGCCTGGTTCAACACACAATTCATTCATTCTCACTAACAGCATGGTTGGGAACAGACTACAAGCTGGCAAGGTGCGCGATGGTTGGCTTCACGGTGAGTTAAATCATTTATTAATTTAATTGGCCTAATATCAATCCCCCGATGCGCATTAAGCATGTGCGCCCCCAAAATTCATCCTGTCTCCACAGCATCATTACTAGTAAGTGGTTCAAGTTCGTGCCTTGCTGTTTTTTGCTGGTTTAACTACAGATTCTGAGCTTGCTAACAAGCCCCTGATCATCTCTGTAGGTAAAGTATTTATGTCAATAAACACATGCACAAAGTTTAAGATGACTATCAGTGTCACCTTTTCCCCAGCGCGCTTCCGCATTCATTTACAACAATAGTGTGTGTAATCTGAATCACCCACAGATGCTCCCACCGCACCTGAGAGTGCATCCACAACAGCGGCGACTCTGCTCAAACGGCGTGTTTTGGCCACAATTTGGTGGTGGGCAGCCGTCGTCCGCTTCACGTCCACTTGATGTCGGACCACTTCTTCTTTAACTCAGCGTGTGTGTGCTGCTCTGTCCCCACAGCATTGAGCACCTCTGACACGCTCTCCCATTAACTCCTCCTGCGCTTATTGGTAAAGCCCGAGGACAGCGTGCCAAAAAGTACGCGTGTACACGCCTTGACTTCAATGAGGAGCGTCTCCAACTCACATTCTGTGAAATTCTTCTTTTTCACAGTCTTACTCATGGCTGCTGATAGTTATATGTTCGTGTGGAGAGGGGAATCTCATGCGCAGGGCCTATTTAAATTGATTTGCATATTAATGTGGAGACGTGAACAGGGAGGAGTCCGGTACTCCAACATGTGTGCTCAATCCCAGCACGATTGGGATGTACAAAGGAAGTGTGCTTGGATTCAGGCGTATGCCCACTTTCATATATCTAGATTTTTTTTGCACATACAGCGTTTTCTTGATTTGAATGCACTGGACTTCAGTGGTTTGAAAGTTGAAGTTTCAGTAGGAAATCCACGCAAGTCTTTGTACATGAGGCCCCTGATCCGCAGGTCCAGAGAGCAGTCTTTGAATGAACTAGAGCCTGAAGGCAGCTCCTCTGCTTGCCAGAAGTACATTCTTCTTCATCCTTCGATGAAATTCGAACCCTCTGAGGGAACCAGTGTAGGCGGTCCCAGAAAAAGTCCACCATGTCCGCCTGCACCCTGGACAGCAAGGATAACAAGGATACGCCCTTTAAACAACAGTTTCGGAAGAATGCATCTCCATCTGCTGAACTTGGCCTGGACCTTTTCCAGAATGTGCTCCCCGTTTTTAGAGAGAAATGACTCG
This sequence comes from Dactylopterus volitans, assembly GCA_901007715.1. Taxonomy (NCBI): domain Eukaryota; kingdom Metazoa; phylum Chordata; class Actinopteri; order Syngnathiformes; family Dactylopteridae; genus Dactylopterus; species Dactylopterus volitans. The sequence goes on from CAAKHG010048551.1 coordinate 9,615, forward strand.
TCACCCAGATAAACTCTGATACCCCTTTTCCACCAAACTGGTTCCAGTGCTAGTTCAGAGCCAGAGCCTAACTTGGAACCGGTTCTTTGCATTTCCACCACCTAAGCACCGGCTCTTGGCCCTCAAAACTGGTTCCAAGCAGGCACCAACACCTCTGGGGGTCTAGCGCAAGAACCGATACGTCACAGGGCTGAGGGCGGGGCTTACTGATAGCGCGAGGATGCCGAAACGCCATTTTTAAAACAAAAGCGAAGCAAGTTGTGTGTGAAGCGAAATATGGAGACCAAAGCCAAACAGCAGTGGACTGTGAAGAGCCAGTGCTTCCTGGCACCGCGTTCTTCTTCCGAGGTTCAAACAAGTTTGAGGGAGCGTGTAGAACGAAGCAGAGACACAGCGAGAGAGAGATGGCTGCTGAAGCTACGAGCGGACCATCGAGCAGCTGCCCAACAAGCTAAAGAAGCTTAAAAAAGAACATGGAGACCACAGACGGGAGATGAACCGCAGCAGCAGTGGTCCAACATGAAGAAATCCACATTTCGACGTTCTGCACAGCGTTCTGGGGGACCGACCAAGCGACCAGGGCCCTGAACTCGGCCGCAGCTTCGATCATGTTCACGGCGATGATGGACGAGTCGCCAACGACCGCCAACGCTGCCGAACCGCCGTAAGTTTAACGTCTTTATAATGTTTAACGCCAGCCAAGCTAGCTAACTTTACACAGACACATCCGTACGTAGCTTGTATGCGTATACTGTGTCTGTAACGTGCGACTTATGAGCAGATACGTAAGCTTGGTCTATATTATCTAGTCAAATAACGTGCGAGCCAGATTTAAACTATCCAAAGTTCGGGTTATTTTGTTTAAATACGTGCTGCCATCAGGTCTCCTGTGGCTTCACCAAAGGTTTCCATGGAGCAGAGTGTCATGAACGTTAGCTAACGCGGTGTGTGTTTGGTTTACAGAGCAAATGAGCATGGACGCGAACACCGCTGGCCTGCAGCCCGATGTCCTGGCGCGGGTCCCCCGCGCCCACCTGCTCCTCCTCGGCCTCATCACATCAGATCTGGTAAGATTTGTTAAGACCATGACACAGTCACACCAAAGAGGAGACCAAAACCACACCGCACACCCATCCAGGATTCTGTGCTGAATAATCTCTAAATACATCCTCCAAACCCTGTAGACCATCCGGTAGCAAAAGAAGAAAAGTTTGTCCTGCGTTTTTCTCAATTTTTGTAATTTACTAATGGCACATACAGTAACGCGGTTTACTTTACTGCACTGTTAAAACGTTTCTGTATATTAACCTGTTGTGCTTTTACACAGGACTGGTGGGTCGGACGGTGACATGCCGGAGGAGCTCATGCCGAAATGACTTTATTTGAACTTTTTAATAAAAACATGTCAACGAAAAAACCTGTTTGTCTTCTATTTATATGTCTGATTTGTTTTCTAAATCTCACACCAACCTGCCCTAAAACACACGGTAAATACCTGCTCATGATGTGGTAGCAACGTCCATCAATACTACAAACCACAATTGAACAGTCTTGTCAGCTTCAGTAAATTTCAATGGGGTAATTGAGCAGCAGTTCAGTAAATGTCAAAGGTAAATCACTTCTAAAATACATAATAAAGAAACTCAACTCCCGGGAGACACGGAACTTTTGCATAAACTTGCGCGCTGAACTCGATAACAATGGTGCTCCAGCAGCGGCACGAGCGTGGACGTGTCCAGGTAAAAGGTGCCCGCCTGTAATCCGCCCAAAGACCACCTGCAAAGATTTACACAGATCGTATCAGTCTCTTATTACGTTTGTATAA
>CAAKHG010048552.1:0-12239 GCA_901007715.1 Dactylopterus volitans
TCTTGAGTTTTTTTCGCGAAGAGTGTGTGTGTGTGTGTGTGTGTGTGTGTGTGTGTGTGTGTGTGTGTGTGTGTGTGTGTGTGTGTGTGTGTGTGTGTGTGTGTGTGTGCGCGCACGCGCACACACACACACACACACACACACACACACACACACACACACACACACACACACACACACACACACACACACACACACAAAAGCAGCACCTACACACTCTGTGCACCTCTATGCACATAATCGCCAACCATTGTGATACCCCTTATTTTCTTTCTTATTCTCCTCCTCCCACACATTCTTTATTCTTTTGGCCCTTAATCTCTATCTACCTCTTCTTTTCCAATTTACACTGACACTACACCTCCTCCTGGGCTTCACACACTCTCCCTCCTCACCCTGTTTTCCGTTCCTTTGCATCAGTGTCATCATCTGCCGCTCTCAGCAGACTCTATCTTCATTTCTGTAAAGAAAAAAAAAATAACATAACAAATGTGGCTCCTGTACAAGATGAAAGGACAATTTAAACCACTTTTATCTGTTTTCCGCTCTGATCTTCCATCCTGTCTTGAAGCGAATTATCATTGACAAACTCTTATAACCCTTCGGTTATCACTACATTAGCTACATTAACAGGTCTACATCTCTGACGTTCTTGATGGTGGTGCCTAGAAATATCCTGGAGCAGAATCCTGGTAATGGTAATGGCAATGGCGGCGATGATGATGATTTATGTAGTAAACTCTCGATTCTCTAAACTCTTGGCATAGACGTAAGTGCTTTTTGAGCTAAATGGACAATCATTCAGTGCTGGTGAGGATGTGTGATTAATCTCTATTAGCTGTGTTTTCCTCCAGCACAGTAGCTGCTTTCTAATTATGTGGCCTGACCTCAGAGTGCCCAGCGGTTGGTGTTCCAGCATTTGTGAGAGCTTTGATGAACACAGCCTAATACAGGTTATTCACTGCCGTTCATTGCTGTAGTATGTTCACATTCTTCTGTGCTGACTAAAGGTGATAACCCAGAGTACTAGTTAACCAGTTATTTGGAGAATCCGTAACTGCGGTCATAAAGCTCATCTTATTCTTCTTTTCATTCTATATCGGCTGCATTGTAGAATTATTAAAATGTTTGATTTTTGAGTTCGGGTGGCAATTGTTGTAAGGCGACCATTACTAAATTAATCTTAATTAGAATAAGAGCATAATAGCCATAAGGCAGCCAGGTCGGTGTTGCATCAGGATGTTGCATCAGATAAGCTGTTTGGTATGTACCATTTCATTTTGAAGGTCAAATCTGCCTCATGCGTTGCATGTCTTCCACCAGTTAGCAGACGAGCTCTGTATGTAAATTGCTGTTTTTGCAGTACATATATAAAGTGCATCTACAGCCGAGGTGTTGTCATGTGGTATTTTTAAAAGCTGAAGTTACCAGAGTAATGAATAATTCCAGTGTGAGCAGAGATTTCAGAGACAACTCAAGTGTTCGTCCGCGTCCACTTGACAGCGTCCAAACACCTGCCTTTCCTCTCTCTGTCAGTCTGGTTGCTTATGTTTTTCATTGTATGTGATACATAAGTTTGTTTATCCAAATCTCCTCACCACAGTGAATTCAACTTCCATATCTGGTGGGGACACCCCTCCGCCCAGATGCCTCATATAGTAGAAGCTTTCTTGTGGCTGTCAAATCCAGTGCCCATGCTTTGTAAATGTGCCAAAGGCCGATGAGGCCAGAGCCGGGCAGAAACCCAACTAGCTGCTGTCTCAAAGCCGGACAAATGGCTCTTTGGAGTGAGAGCTAGTCACAGTAGCAGTTTGAAAGTTAAAATGTTGCCTGTTGTTAACACAGCAGCGGTTAGACATCATTGTTACCACACATGCTGACAATGATACTTCGTCCTAGGTGTGCCTGTGACAAAGTTTACTGAGCCAACTGAATGCTAATGTCAGCTTTCTAGAGTGAATGAGCCAACAGCATTAGTTATAATAATAAATGTACGATGTACTACTGACTTTAAAATATATTAATGACTTATGATTGCATGCATGAATAAAACATCAGTGCAATTACAGAAGACTTGCAGTTTGATATATCATTTGACCCCAGAAATGGCTGCTGAAGTTATTTTGCAGCAACATGCACATTTATAATGTCATTACCATGCAGATCAGTGTTCCTCGCCTCACCTCTGCTTCAGTCTCCCTGTCAACCAGAAACCCCCATATCGGCCAAATACACTCACCTATGCACACAGCTGCTTCCCATCACCCTTCAGCACAGTTTAAAGAGTCCTCAGATTGACACACTCATTGCTAGATTGTTCTTCACCTCTCACACATTGATCACCTGTTACCAACTCTGCCTGCCTCTAACATGTTCTTCTTGTTGATTCCCCCGCTAACTGCTAAGCCTTCTGTCCCTGACTTCAAGTTCAGTCTATGCCCTTCTGGTTGCCTGTCTGCTTGTCCTTGTGACTGCCTTGCATTCAGCCGCCAGTTCTTCGTTGAGCTCTGCTGGTTCCAGGTTTGTCACACAGTGCTCCTGACCATCCCCATGAGGTTTGTGAGTTTGGACTCACCTGCTGCATTGTTGATCTTCTGTCTGGCTTCTTTGCCTCACCTGAGACTGGACACTTCTGGAGTCCTGTCACGCCAACTGCTCACCCGGTGATTTGTCACTGGATCCTGGCTTCTGTGGTACAGTCACTGACCACAGGTGTGTGTGTGTGTGTGTGTGTGTGTGTGTGTGTGTGTGTGTGTGTGTGTGTGTGTGCTCACACCTTTTACTCAGCTGCCTTCGTTTAAGCCCCTGAGCTCTTCCCAAGCCCTGAGAGACTCTATTCCTGACTGGTGAAATTAATTTTGTTCATACTTAAAATTTTGTTCATACTGCTTACTGACTTCATACTGCTGAAGAATTAAATAGAAGTCATAACCAACTTAACATTTGGTGTTTTACACTGCAACTGGGTCTAGCCAACACTTTCTGCGCATGCTTGCAACACTTGTTGCAGTACAAACTGGCCGACCAAATGCACAGTTCTTCACCACAAACTTGCCTCGACAGGATTGAGGGGGCTCCCACGAGGCTTGCACGAGGCAATGCTAAACTCCATTGTGGCAGAGGCTAGATCAGCAATGATGAAACAGGAGCAGACCATTGCCACCCTCTCTGCACAGGCCCAGCAGCTTAAAGCTGCCTTGGCACAGTTCACAACCCAAACAAGTTCTTTATCCCCACCAACACCAACTCCTGTGCATTCTGGTCTGGCCCCTGAACCAGCTTCAGAATGCTACATCAGCAATCCTGACGGGTATAATTCCTTCCTTACAAATCATTTGCCACAGAGGAAGCCAGCATAGCGTTTGCCATGAGTCACGTCACAGGCAGAGGCTGCTTGTAGGATGAGCAGAATGGGTTCAAGGAACACCTCCTCTTCTTTCCAGACTTGAACCATCAAATTTTGGAAGGCCTTCAGGGTGGCCTCCAGAAGTCCCGCCGCTGCAGGTGGAGTGTTGGGACTTAGCCAGGGGTCCTGCACTGTCACAGAGTACACAATAGACTTTCACTCCTAGGCCCTAAAGAGTGACTGGAATCAGGTGGTTAAATGCAATTCGTTTTTTAAAGCCTGGGTGATTACAACATGGATGAGCTGGTCTCCTATGACATCCCCTCCTGATCACCACGATGACATTATCATGCTGGTGGACCACGAGATCCAGGTGAGGCAAAGTGATAAGCACCAGGGACAGGCTGTGTGACATCCCATCACCTAGTCATGCACATTCCTGGAAGCTGCAAATCCAACAGCCTGTCACGGCTCCTCTCTCTGCCTCCTCTGCCTCGGCTACCCCCACCTCATCAGCTCAACTCTGTACACCTGTCAACGCTGTCACTCTGCGCCACATTTAAGCCTGCCCCGCACTTTCACTCGTAGCCAGATCGTTCACAGCATCCATGCGTGACTTTCCTTTTTTTTTTTCCCTGCCTGTCCTCCAGGTGCCGACCCTGCCTGCCTCCAACCTGCCTGCTTCGCCTGATCCCCGGTATACTGAGCTGCCTGTCGTCATCCGACTGCTCTCCCGGTTTCGACTCCTCCGCCTGGCCCCGGTTTCTCAGCTGCCTGCTCCCCACCGGCGCCTCTTTGGTTTCTTTCCCATCACTCTCCTGCTGTGCAACCATTTTTTTCTGAATCTATTTTTTCCGTGACTTTAATTCAGTTTCAGTATAATTAAGCATAATGATTCTGCGTTTCATATAATGCTGCCCTCATCTTCGTTAAGACACCAGAAACGTGAAAATAGAAACGTCACGGCCAGAACCCCAGCGTGGTGATTTGCTGTCATGTAACAAATGAAAATGTCACAGGACTGCCCATGAGCGGAACAGGGATAAATCTCTCTTAAATGAGTGTGATGGCTTCCATATCCAGGAGGAACATGTATGAATTAATGTGACAGAGGCACTATTCACTGCCAGACATATCACCCCCATGATAGTGAGTCCAATTGTAAAGTGTGTTGATTACTTTTCTTCATATGTAGCTGACATAAAATAGTAATTTAAAAATCATCTCAGCTTTTTGTTTTTTCAGCAGGTCATTTTGACTTCTAATCAAACTATTACCAGCTTCAGAACTAAATGGGGAAGTGAAGCAGTCAGTTAACTAAATATGATTTACCAAATAGATTTAAGCTCACTAATCATGTAGCACATGAGCCTAAAAACCCAGATACAATGCTAGCAACTGAAAGGTGGAGAAAAGGGATGACTCGTTTACAGACTTTCCTCAGATAATAAGATGCCGGACACCCTGGAAAACCCAAATGGGTACTGAGGGTCTACTGGGTACGTCTAGCTGAGGACTCCATTTGGATAATACACAATTCACACCTCTGACAAAGTTTTGACCACGTCCTAGGGGCGACAGGGGACATCGAGTCTGCGGGGTCAGTGAACCGGGCTGCCATTGTCGAAGCGGTTGTCTAGAGCTATGGTTGCAAGGTTGCTGGTGCTAGTTGTGGTGACATTCCCAGGACCTGCTGGTGGATGGATGCTATCAAACTGAAGAAGGAGTTATACAGGGCATGGCTGTCCAGTGGAGCTCCTGAGGCAGCTGACAGTTACCGTGTGGCAAGCGATCTGCAACTCAGGCAGTCAGGGAGGAAAAAACCTGGACGTGGCAAGGCCATGGAGGAGGATTTTTGGGTGGCCCCGAATAGGTTCTGGCAAATCGTCCGGCGACTCAGGAGGGGGAAGCAGCACCCTAAACACACTGTTTACAGTCGGGATAGTTAGCTGTTGACATCAAGTGGGGATGCCCTTAGGCAGTGGCAGTATTCCTTCCACCGCCTTACTTGAGGATCTCCTCCGTCTCACATGCATGTACTCAAAGTTGGAGACAGAGTTAGAGGATTCGAGGGTGGACTCTATCATCACTGGGGCTGGGGTCACTGACACGCTGCGGCGTCAGCTCTTAGCGTTCTGAATGTTGGAGGATTGTCTGTGCTGACACACCTCAACAACATTGCAAGGACATTGGGGGCAGTGCCTTTGGAGTGGCAGACCGGTGTGGTGGTTCCCATCTTCAAGAAAGGGGAACAGAGGGTGTATTCCAACTACAGAGGGCTCACACTCCTCAGTCTCACTGGTACTGTCTACTCAAGGGTACTGGAGAGGAGAGCCCGCCAGACTGTTGAACCTCGAATACAGAAGGAGAAATGTGGTTTTTGTCCTGGACGTGGAACAGTGGACCAGCTCTACATTGTTGTACAGTTGCTGGAGAGGTTATGGGGGTTTGCCCAACTGGTCTACATGGAGAGAGCTTATGACCGTGTCCCTCGAGGCATCTTGTGGGGGATGCTCCAGGAGTATGAGGTGGATGGCACGCTGCTACGGGCCATCGAGTCCCTGTATTGTCTGAGTCAGAGCTTGGTCCCAGCAGGAAGTCAGACTCGTTCCCAGTGGGGGTTTGTCACCGGTTCTGTTTATAACTTTTATGGACAAAATTTCTAGGTGCAGCAGGGTGTCGGAGGGGATCTGTTTGGTGGTCTCAGGTCATGTCTCTCTTTTTTGTGGATGACGTGGTTCTTCTGGCTTCATCGAACAGTGACCAACAGCTGTCACTGGAGTGGTTTGCAGCTTAGTTTGAAGGGGCTGGGATGAGGATCACTACCTCCAAATCTAAGGACATGGACCTCGACCAGAAAAGGTTGGATTGCCCACTCCAGGTCGCAGAGGTCTTGCTGATCCAAGTGGAGGAGTTTGAGTATCTTGGGGTCTTGTTCATGAGTGAGGGAAAAATGGAGCTCAAGATTGACAGGTGGATCAGGGTGGAGTTTGCAGTGATGCAGGTGTTAAAATCAAGTTCAATCAATTTTATCTATATAACGAAAAATCACAACAAAATTTATCTATTATCTATTACACTTTTCAAGAAGAGCACGTTGAAACCGTATTCTTTAATTTACAGATACCCAACAATTCCGCCATGAGCAAGCACTTGGTGATGGTGGCAAGGGAAAACTGGCAAGGAAAAACTCCCCTCTAACAGGCAGAAACCTTGAGCCTGGCTCGTAGTGGGCGGCCAGCTGCCTTGGACGGTTGGGTTGGCAGTGAGAGAGGGAGGGAGAGAAAGACAGAGAAAGGTCTCTGCAAGACAAGAAAACAACTCCAGAGGAGAAGTTAAGTTACAAACATGCAGAAATGTTGAATGTATATTCTACCAGCGCCAAAGGATACATATTTCATGTCCACTTTTAAGGCGCAGTCTCTTTCTTTTGTGCAGTATGTCAGTTCCGGGATACAGCATATAACAACCTCTTTCTGTCGCTGCTTTTTGCCTTTCTTCACTCACATATCACAGCTTGCTTGAAAGAATAACATCCTCCTGACAGAAACCTCAAAGAGAATGTGCTGATTTCACCTCCAATATTTTCACATTATTTCTCTTTTCATCTCTTTGCTGTTAAAGTTTCAGTGGCGTATGCACATCCCTTTACCTGCATATTGTGACATTAGCTATCTGATCCCTCAAGAATAATAAAGTCACAGAAGTATAATTAAAATGCTTTGGAAATGATGTTCACAGAGCATGGCACAACATTCTGTCTGGGACTGGGAGCAGCAGAAACGAACCTTCAGGACAGCTAACCACAAGTGCATTTTTATATCAGGGAAGTACCTTCATATTAAAAGTAAAGGTAAGCATTAACAAATTAACTGCTGGAGGGGACCCCTAGTTCAGACAACCTCTTGCAGTTTGGCCTGATTAGGCTTAGCCAGTATGCTCTCTGCTAATCGATGAATAGTGAGCGAGTGAAGTGAATGCCAGCACATTGCTGTTTCTGTGAACCCTTGTTGGGATTTTTTGGTATTCTCATTCTAGTTTCTTTCAGACTGAAATAGGAGGGCATGATGTGGAGTCCATCTGCCAAGGTCCATGTAATACTTCTAAAAACTGGTCCCAAAAATTAATGCCCGTGGGATACTGGGTTATGCCAAATTTCGTGGAAAATGACCTAGTAGGTTATTTACTTTATCCCTTGGCAGAAGTGCTGTCGGCAAGCACAGATGTACATCAATAGCAGTGTAAAAAAAAAAAAAGTATATTTTCACAAAATGTAAAGGAGCAGCCTCAAAATTAAATGGGTTCTTCCTTGGCCCATCAAATTTGGTCCAATGTTGTTGTTTTTTGCATAATCCTGTTAAATAAAGAGACAAATAATAAATTAAAAGACAAAAAACATAATGGCCTTAGTGTAGGTAACTAATGAGGGGGTCTTGTGATGTTTTATCTTTTTCATAAATCCTGTTGTGCATGTTTGCACAGGACTCTGCGTGACATTGTGTGTGAGGTAGCAGTTAGATTATGAAGAAGAACATTCCCACTTTAAAACTTTCTCTGTCATTTGAGCCACGTCACAAATATTTGGATATATCAGAAGAGCATTGCTCTGTGGATATTTTAAAAAAAAGGCATTGCTCTGCAGACCTGGAATTTATCAGTTAGATGCAAGCCCCTGTACCTTCCACGTGAGTTTACCGTTGTCATGGTGACTGCTGTGTATGTACCACCCGATGCTAACGCTAGCACGGCTCTTAGCCACTTGGACAATGCTCTCAGCTGGCAACAGAACGACCACCCAGAAGCAGCGCACGTGATCGCAGGGGACTTTAATCATGCTGATTTGAAAGTAGTGCTCCCTCCATTTATTCCGCCACCAGGGGAGCTAACACGCTGGATAAAGCCTACTCCAACATCAAGCATGGTTACAGGGCCAGCCAGCTGCCCCACCTCGGCTCTTCTGATCACATGTCACTGCTTTTGAGTCTGGCATACAAACCACTGAGGAAGAGAGAACCCCCCACAACACAGACTGTTAAATATTGGCCTGCCTCTCAGCAGCTGCAGGACTGCTTCAAAAGCACAGACTGGGACATTTTCTACCACCAGGATCTGGAGGTGTTCACCACAGTAGTACTCGGCTACATCCAACACTGTGTTAACACCGTCAGAGTGGACAGACACATCCGGGTGTTTCCTAACCAGAAGCCCTGGATGAACAAGGAGGTCAAAGATCTGCTGAGGGAGAGAAACAGCGCTTTCAGGTCCGGGGACAGAGACTTGTACAGCTGCGCTCGAGCTGCTCTGAAGAGAGGCATCAGAAAGGCCAAGAAAGATTATAAGCAGAGGATTGAGGAGAACTTCAACAGCAACAACAGCCGGCAAGTGTGGAGAGGGGTCCAGCACATCACCAACTTCAGATCCAGCAACAGCACTGCCATCTCTGGGGACGCCTTGCTGGCGGAGGAGCTTAACCACTTCTTCACTTGTTTAGAGGCTGAGTCACCAGCAGGGCCCACACTGCAGCCGACATCTCTCCACAGCCAGACCTTCACTGTGCAGGCACAGAAAGTGAGGAGAACCCTGAGGGCTGTGAACCCCCGAAAAGCTGCCGACGGGGACAGTGCTGAGGGACTGCGCTGACCAGCTAGCTGGGGTTTTCACCAGCATCTTCAATCAGTCCCTCAACCAGCGCTCCATCTCACCCTGCTTAAAGTCCTCCACCATCGTACCTCTGCCCAAAAAAAAACAATATCAGCAGTCTCAATGACTACCGGCCAGTGGCACTCACCCCAATCATTATGAAGTGCTTTGAGAAAGTGGTACGGAGTCATATCACTTCATGCCTGTCACCCACGCTTGACCCCCACCAGTTTGCCTACAGAACCAACAGGTCCCCGGAGGACGCCATCACTCTGCACACTACGCTGACACACGCGGCACATCGAGGGAGCTACGCGAGGCTGCTCTTCCTGGACTTCAGCTCGGCCTCCAATACCATCATCCCAAGCAGACTGGTGAGCAAGCTATTGGACCTGGGTCTCTCCCACAACATCTACCACTGGATTCTGGACTTCCTAACAGACCACTCCCAGAGGGTGAGAGTAGCAGAGAATCTACTTCCTGAGGATCCTCAGGAAGAACAATCTAAGACCTGAGCTCTTGGTGTCCTTCTACTGCTGCTCAGTGGAATCGGTGCTTAGCCACGGCATTTCACTGTGGTTCTCCAGCTGCACTGCGGCAGAGAGGAAGCTGCTCCAGAGGGTCATAAACACTGCCCAGAGACTGACTGGCTGCCCTCTTCCACCTCTGTAAGCAAATTATACCTACAAACCACCTGCTGCCTCAGGAGAGCCCGCAGCATCATCAGGGACTCCTCACACCCCGGCACCCACCTCTTCGAAGTCCTTCCCTCAGGGAGGCGTTTCAGGACCATAAAGACGAGAACAAACAGACTTAACAACAGCTTTTTTTTTTTTCCAAGAGCTGTCGTTTCTCTGAACGCCACAAACACAAGCAAACCCTGAACAATACGTGCAATATTCCAGTCAGCCCATAAGCTCTATTTATATATATCATGTGCAATATCTCCAACCATACCAAGTGCAATGTCTATCTTTCAACAGTACTCTTATCTTTTTATCTATTTCTATTTCTTTTTTAAAGTTTACAGTTTCATTCTTCATTGTGTTGTACAGTTATGCCCTTTTGCACTGTTTTTGGTCTGATGTTGTTATTGCTTTTTTGCACTGATCACGAGAGCTGCTAATTTTTAATTTTGTTGTGCTTTCCTGGACAATGACAAATAAAAAGGGTTCTGACTCTGAGCAGCTGCTTCAGTGCTTGCCTCATGTAGAATTTAGGATTTTGGAACTAACCCGGAGGGGATAAATGTCGAATAATTAAATGTAAAATAAAACTGCTAACTTACTGCCTCAATATCAACATCTTGTTTTCTGTCTTTTCTTGACTCCCACCTGGAATGACTTGAAGGGGATTTAGACTTCATTCCCTTGGATCCTCTAAACTGGTAGACATCATGCATGAAAAAAAAAAAAAAAACAGCTATAAAAGACTACAGACCAACTGCAGTTATTTTTCAGTCTTGTAACCAATGATGTGGGATAATTATCTTCAGTAAAGCCAAACTAAAACTCTGACTCCCTGTAAAGCCAGGCATCCACCTGAAAGTTACTCTTTGATCTGAAATATAGCTGTTAGGGCGAAAAAATTTGCATGATTTTAACAGACTGTCATTCTTAGTCTCCAGATAATAACACCTAAATTACACATCTGCCCCGTCCAATCCCATCTTTATCAAACTGGCATTGATCATTTTATCCTCAGGGATAAAGCTGTAAATGATTTGTTGATGCAATAATAATGTGGATTTTTAACAATTTTTTTTTACCTTTTATTTTGGCCATGTGCATAGTCAGGTAAGCTGTTCATGGTTAACATGTCTGGATCGTGGTTTCACAGCTCCTGTCTGCTCTGCCCTCAGGTCCACTTGGGCTGTTATTAGCATTATCAGCAACAGAGAAGACTGAAGGCTGCTTACTATGGATGGGATGTACCAACACTTATGAGCGAGGAAAGTATGCCTATCAGAAATGCAATTGTTACTTTCACTAAGCATAGCTGTGGGACCTCATTCCACTCCTGAGCTGCCACATGGGGACATGAGGTACCAATTAGTTTGCAATCTTTCGCTCAGTCAGTCAATCTTGTCTGTCATGGGATAATTCCTATACTGGAATGGAACTTAATGAAAATGCAGATGCAGGATTTAAGGGTTTCTATGAAATGCTTTAAATGCATGTGTAACCTACAAAGCACCAGTGGGAACAGTTAATTGCAGATGCAGTGTGGAGGTAAATGAGGAGGCTGAACTTTGATGAAAAAGGAGCCACAGTGTGAGACCTGCATGAGCAGAGACAGGCATCAGGAGCCATTCTTTCATCTTAAAATGTTGTTTGCTTTTTTTTTGCTTAGAATAAAGGTATAACTTTTCCACAATAAAATGTTTAAGAAGCAGCTTGTGTTATGTGTCCTGGTGAGCTGTGTACTTACATTATCCTAAATGAGAGAACAGAGAATTCTGTGTAAGTCTATGTAATGAAGTCTTTCATTTTGCTGTACTAGAACATTTTCTGCCAGACATTGTTTTTTTTCATTAATCGCATGTTATTATAATGTTTAATATATTAATGAAGTTACTTTGAATAGTTTTTTTTTTACAGCTACCCCATTATTGAATTTGCCATACAGTATATGTTATAGATGTTATAGCTATATAGCTCATCTAGTAAGTCTACATGACACTGCAGCTATTTCATTACACTGAAATTACATAATGTCAATAAAAAGGACTAAATATACTTCAAAATGTCACCAAATTTTGCTACTATTTTGATTGAGAGACCCCTAGAAACAGAAATTACATACATGTATTTTAAAGAGTGCACAATCATAACTGATTCTGCACTGTGCAAAACCAAAACCTCATTTTTTGACTTACATTCTCATTTTCATCAAATTCTGATTTTTTTTTCTAACAGATTAAATAAACTTGATAGATTTTTGAAGCTATTCCCTCATTTCTAGCCTTTGCGCTATGCTTCAATTAAGCTCACACACATTAGAGAGATGGACTAACTCTAAAGGTTAAAACAAATAAGCATGTGTCTGTCAAATGTCCCTTATCCTAACCAAAACAATTACACTTCCTCCCAGTCCCATATTTTTTCTTCCACCAGTCTATTATTTTACCAAGCAATCAAAGTTTGATTCCATCAAATGGCCTGGTGGATTCCATGGGATCTCATGCTGGCTCTAGTCATCTAATCAGCCATAACCCTTGCAACAACCAGGTCAAGGGCACAAGTATGCTGTA
>CAAKHG010048554.1:0-18996 GCA_901007715.1 Dactylopterus volitans
AGCAGGACAGGCTGATGTTTGATCCAACCTCAAAGTACTTTTGTGGTGGAGATACTTTCAAATTGATGTCATCTGGGCCAACTGTAATCGGGGAGCAGAAAAAGCAGCTTTGATGAAAATGAAATATTACATTAGTAGAGAAATAACTGAGCAAAAAAGCTGGACACAGAATGAGGCCTAAAAACTACTTTGTATGCACAACTGCATCACTACACACACTGTGGCCAGAAAAAAACTAGAATCCCCTGTAGGATGTCACAAACCCACCCTGCAATAATAATATGTAAATCATCATAACTGTACTGTATGTTTGATCACACTGCGATGTCTGTTAAAAGTGTGTACATTAGTAACTCACAGCTGATGGAAAGACTCTTTAAATCACTGGTGTCATGACTGACAGCATTGGACACATCGCACTTGTACGGTCCCGAGTTGTAGCGAGTCACGTTGACGATGGTGAGATCGGCGCCGCCATTAGTGAACTGAACTCTGTCGCTGGCTGTGAGGGGAGAGCTGCCGTTCAGCCAGAGGAAAGAGAGCGAAGATCCAGAGGAGGAGCAGGACAGAGTGACGGAGCTGATGAACTCCAACAAGTCAGCAGTGTCTGCAGTTACCACCACATTGGAAACTGGTACTGTGGGTGGGGGAAAAAAGTGTACATATCACTGGGAAATTATACGGAAATCCCGAGGGGTACAAAGGGGACGTGACCCCCTTTCCATAAAGTTGACCCCCCAGAAAATCATTGTAGACACAAATAAATAGTTTTGAATAATACAGTAATGTTCAACAAAAGCACAACACAAGCGGTGATAATTATAAACTTAAAGTGTTTTTAATTGTTGAAAAATCAGACCCCCCTGTTCCTCAAAGTGGTTTGGTCCACATGCTGTCCAGTGGGCGGGGCTACTGTGTGGAAACCAACCACACCAATGTGCAAAAGCCAGGAAGTCATTTATAACGCCACTTGTTCAAAAAGCACAAGCTTGGAACATAAAAACTGACATTTCTCCTGCTTGGTCCACAATCAGCCTTTTTTTTTATCAGAATGCTGGTTAAGCTAATAGGTAATGATTGTTTTCAAGCTCAAACGAGTATGTAGCATAGTGGCAGTGACAGGGAACAGAGGAGGAAACAGGACGACAGAGGGGAGGAAGACAGAGGAGAAAAAAGAGAGGAAGACATATTCAAACTAGAACTAGTTTTAGAACTTATTTTAAGCTTCAATTCCTTGTAAAGCTGCTTTGATGGACTGTAGTGGAAATTAGAGCAGCGTGTCAAGAAATTATGTTAGATGTGGTCATATAAGGTGGATCATTGTCACCTTCCACCTAATACCATTATTGGTATTGCTGGTTTACCAAAAACATGTATACAGGTGGGATATTGACGAATACGGGACAATGCTATAACTACTATTATTACTGTTACTAACATTATTTAAAACATTTGAACATGCTTGAAGGATCAGCACTGCGAGGCAAGTTGCAAAGGAGTGTTAGGGAGAGAGAAAGAGAGAGAGAGAAAGAAAGAAAGACAGAGAGGTAGATAGGGCCAGACAGCAATTTTTTCATGCCCCCTCCAGGAATTTCACTCTGAAATGTATTTGTTTATTGTCCCACCTAACAATGAAATGGGATTTTCACCCCTGAGTGGCTGTCTAAACCAGTGTTGCCTAATATTGTCTAACTGACCAATAACTCGCAGCATGAGGCCTCACAACTGCTTTATAAGCACAACTGCACCACTACATATACGGTTGCCCGAAAAAAAAAACATAGAATCCCCTGTACGATGTCGCAAACCCATCTTGCAAAAAGAATATGACAGAAGTACTTAGAGGCAGCAATAGCTGCTGCCTTTTCTGCCTCTTGCTTGATGGACCATGTTTTGGCATTAGGATATCTTACTTATTCTTACTTTTTCAAAAAGCTCTTCGTAATTAACAGTCACAGAGTCAAAGTTTATACACAGAAATTGTCACTAATCTATCATACTTTATATCTGGGTGTTTCCTCGCATACACAGAACTCACAGCATACACAGCTGGAACAGCTGCAATATGAACGTTGTAGGTGATTTCAAACAGTCTTTGACTTTAAAGCAAAAATGCTGTCCAATGCCACTTTGAATCACAGTCACACAATACTCCACCAAACTACATGATTACATTAACATAACTGCTGTCTCGATGCATTAAAGGCTTTCTTGCACATTTAACGTCAATGTCTCAAAAAAGTAAGACGATCAATCATGTTACAATGCTGCAATTCAAGTTTTTTTCTTCCACATTTATAGTCATCTCTCAGTCACTGCACATGTGAAACATCTGCTCACCAAGTACGTCCAGTCTGCTGGATCCATAAAAGAGTTTTGGACGCGATGTTACAATAGAAACTCTGTATAATCCACTTTCACTGACAGCCAGACCTCTGATCTCCAGCGATCCAGTGGATCTGAAGAGGGTGATTCTTCCTTCATACTCTGGTCTTATTTCATTTTCAGTAGTGCTGGAGGTTATTATGGCTATTTTAGAATTAGGATCAACCTCAAAGTACCACTCAACTAGTAAAAGTGTTTCTGCTGGCAGCATTGTGGTGGTGAACATCACCGTCCCTCCCACAAGCACAGCCTGATGGTCATGTGGCAACACACCATCTCCTTTAGTCAAACCTGGAGGAGACACAGAATTCACACAGCTTTAAAAACAAAAAAAAATCAAGCACTCTCAAGGTACTTCAGACAAAAATGTCCAAACTAACATTTGCAATCACCTCTTAGTTTTTTTCTATAAATGTAAGTGTAAAGTGTAAAACCTCCTTTAAACCAACAACAAATGTATACTTTGACTTTACTATCCAAATGGGTTTTTTTTAACAAGTTGAAAGGAAAAATCAAGGTTCTTACCTGTAAAAGTCAATGAGACAATACAGAATAAAGGTAATATATTCATTGATTGAGTTCTTCTCATCATAGTTGGTCAAATGCAAAAGCACTAAATCTGTCCTCAGAATAAACGTGGTCCTCCTGCAGCTGTGATAAAAACGAGTCACGTCTCAGTTAATGCAGAAGATCTTCGGGTGCTGGACCGTCTGTCTGCATGGTGACATATAACGTGACACCGTGGAGGCTGCACGCACCGCCGTCCTGCCAGATGCTGCAGAAGGGCGCCCTCCTGAGTTCGTCTCATGGAACTGATCGTGCTATCAACTGAGCCCTCGGAGACGAGGAAGGTCACGAAGAAACGCTTCCAGTCCTGTTCATGATGTCATCAATGAGACTGAAGACCCAGATGAATCCCAGCTGCACCTTTAAATAAACCTGTGTGAATTCCTTATGTTTATATTGTTTGAATTGCGTGTTAGTTGGTGTTTATATTTTTGATGTCTTGTGCACCTGTGGGATGGACAGAATATCAGAAACGTCATTCAATTTATTGACTGTATACAGTACTATTACAGCTTATTAGATACACCTACATCACTAGTATACATTCACTGTGATGCTGGACCAAAACACATTCATGTATATGTACATGAATATGCTCAGAATGGGCATCTGTGTCTTCATAGTAATCTCTTTAATCCAGAAGAACTACAAAAATGGCAGCTCATCTGCAAATACTGAATGTTTCATAAATTAAATTCCCTTCCAGTTTATCTGCTATAGTGGTGGGAAAAATAATATTCTGCAATGAGTAATTATTGTGATTTACAGAGTTGAACTATAACATAAAACAGCTAAAAACATAATCAAATATTTGTAGATGGAGTAATGAAAGCAATTATTATGTCCAGAGTTAGACAGTATGTTGTGCTCTGTTTCTGCTTAATTGAAGTAGAAACCCTTTAACTAGAGGTGAGTAAAAGTGGTAGTCATGCTTAAGAATAAGGGTTGTCAAAAATATCGGATGTGACAGAACTTCCAGAAGATCCAGATGAATCCCAGCTGCACCTTGAAATAAACTTTGTGATTCCTTATGTTTACATATTGTTTTAATTTCCATATTAGTTGGTGTTTATATTTTGGATGTCTTTTGCACCTGTGGGATGGACAGAATAGCAGAAACGTCATTCAATTTGTTGGCTGATTACAGCACTCTTACAGCTTATTAGATACACCTACATCAATCGTATACATTTGCTGTGATGCTGGACCAAAACACATTCATGTATATGTGCATGAATATGCTCAGAATGGGCATCTGTATCTTCACAGTAGTCTCTTAAATCCAGAAGAACTACAAAAATGGCAGCTCATCTGCAACTACTGAATGTTTCATAAATTAAATGCCCCTCCAGTTTATCTGTTACAGTGGTGGGAAAAATAATATTCTGCAATATGTAATTATTGTGATTCACAGTTTAACAATAATAGGAACCATAAAACAGCTAAAAAAATATAATCAAATATTTGTAGATGGAGTATTAAATAAAGCAAATAATACAGAGTTAGACAGTATGTTTTGTCTTGTTTCTGCTTAAGAGAAGTTGACACCCTTTAACCAGAAGTGAATAAAATGTGATCATAGTGCATAAGAATAGGGGTTGTTCAAAATATGTCCTCGGATTGGAACTCTTGATTTGTCTGATGGTTGGTTTGTTGGTCCACCATGAGTTATAAGTTTTACCAGGCAACCATACTTGTGCTCCTTTCCTAAGGTAAGGATATGTTTGGAGGTGTTGAGCGAGTATAGGATTTATAAATATGACAAAACTTACAGTGTTAATGCATGAAAGAAAAATATTTGAATGCATGTGCTTGAATGAATAGAATGTTTCATTACTCTGAAAATTTTCATTGATTCGCTCATTTTTCTGTTCACAGCCAAAGTGTCGATTAGCTGCACCACACAAAACCTGATAGAAGGAAAACCTCAGTCAGCCTGACCTGTGATGCTGACGGCTTTGTGTCTAACAGAGTGTGGATGAAAGATGATAAACGTCTGGCCTTTGACGCCAGAATCCGCTTTTATGATGGCAACAGAGTTTTGTTCATCAGCCTTGTGAACAGAGGAGACACTGGAGAGTTTCTCAATTTTGACTCAGCCAAATGCAGCCTTAAAGTAAAATACTTTAGCTTGTACGTTTTGTGTCTTATGATAACTGTAGATCATTGCTAGATAAAGCCAAAAAAATCATCCACAAAAAGCAGATCCTGAGACCACCAAACATGACCCCCTCCAGTACCTTGCTATGCCTAGAAATTCTGTCCATTAAAGTTCTGACCGGAACTGGTGACAAAGGTCAGCCTATTCGGAGTACAACCCTCAGCGGGAACAAATCTGACTTACTGCTGCATATTCGGACCAGTCTGTTACTCTGACAATACAGGGACTTGATGGACCGTCGCAACAAGCCATCCACCTCATACTCCCGGAGCACCCCTACAAGATGCCTCGAGGGAAATGGTCATATGTCTCCTCCAGATTCACAAAGCACATGTGGGCAAACTCCGATGATCCAGCAACCTTGCATAAGTGTAGAGCTGGTCCACTTTTCCACAACCTGGACAAAAACCAAGGTTCAGCAATCTTATGCCCCCGCGGCCCCTCTCCAGTACCCTAGAGTAGACCTTACCAGGGAGGCTTAGGAGTGTGATCACTCTGTAGTTGGAATACACCCTCTGGTCTACCGTCTTGAAGATGGGAACTGCCACACCTGTCTGCCACTCCAAAGGCACCGCCCCCGATGTCCATGTAGTGTAGCAGTGGTGTGTCAGCCAAGACAGTCCAAAAACATCCAGAGCTTTAAGGAACTCAGGAGGAGGGACCTCGTCCGAGAGGTGATGGTCCATGGAGGGGATGTTGACGTCATGAGCAAAAATAGACACAAGAGTGACTTTTCTTTTTTCGAGACTCCTCCCTTCAAATCAATATGTCCATGATGGATTGCACTCTTCTGATTGAATAAGTGAATTGGGCTGCATCATATATGGCAGCTGATAAAGCGAAACACAGCACAGGCCTTTGTCTCCCTCTCCTGTTTGCTTCGTATGATTCTTTTATCTTACTTGTTCACTTTCAGTGGACTGAGACCAGGTGTTTCTCAAAAATTGGAGACAAATGAGTCAAGTGAGTCAAACATTTGATTGGAATTTACACAAAAAAGGTTTAATTCACAATAACCAGTTAGTGTAACAGGTGCGGGATGGACCCAAGTGCAAAACACAAGAACACCGGAGACAGGTGGGGGAGTCGGCGACGGGGAAGCAGTCCGGATGCGATGGCGCCAAGGCTCGTGGTCGGGGACGGAAGGCAGGTAGGTAATCCGGGGATCGGGCAAGGCAGGCAGGTCGGGGACAGGCAGGGTTGAAGGCAGGCATGCAGGCAGAAAAATGCTGGAAAGTCATGTATAACGCAGTGGAACAATCTGGCAAAGAGTGGAGGTTCGGGGCAGGCTTAAATACAGAGACAATCAGCGTCTGACAGGTGCACAGAGTTGGGGCTGATGAGGTGGGAGTGGCGGACAGGTGGAGCGGAGCAGAGGCAGAGAAAGGGACCGTGACAGTTAGCTTGCGAGAAAAAAAAAAAAAGCACATCCAAGTCCGAGGAAACTTTCAAGCCAAGCAAATTCTCACGATGTTTAATCCATCGTCAGAGTTGGCATGACAAAAAGGGTAGAATTTTCATGCGGTCAAGGCAAATTTGCATGTGTTCCAAAATCACAAATCACATTGCCACAGTGGGCTTTACAATATGCACAGTCAGCGACACACTCTGTCCTTAGAACCTTGATTCAAGTTGGGAAAAACTACACCAACCGTCCCTTATAATAGGTGGAAAAAGGTAGACGCCTCAGAGAGCCACAGAGGAGAGATCCATCGCCCACAAATTACAGTGACACAACAGATGTCACATGTACAGAAATCAAAACCAAAGAATTTACAGATAACAGTGACATAACCACGAATGAAAAAGAGTGTGGCTCGAAGGTGACTACACCATAGCCTGAGGCATCACCTGCACATATTTATTGCAAAATAAACAGGGAAATGTGAGACATGGATGAATGATGCATGATTCATTAGGAGGGTCTGAAGAGGAACCAGCCTAGATCCATCTTTAAGAGAAGCAAAGACCGAAAGGAGAAGTTCCTCTGCTGCCGAAGTTGCAACAGGAAGTGCCTGAGTTAAAAGAGAGATGGGGGAGCAGACAAGAGGAGGGTGGGTGTATTTATGTAGCACTTTTCTAGCTTAATAGAACTCATGGTGCTTTACACAAGCTCTACCTTATTCTGCCATTCACACACACGTTCACACACTGATGGTGGAGGCTGCTTGAACATCTGTAGCAATTTCAGGTGCAGTATTTTGCTCCAGGACACTGACAATGTTCCTGAAAAAGAGAAAAGGAAAGGCAGCGAGAGAGAGCACGGCGGGCTGCTTGGAGGCTTTCCGGATGGAAATGTTGATCTTTGAATCCATCTCTCTCTTTGGGAAAAAACTCTGACAGGTTTTAAGATAACATATTGCTTTCTCAAATTTCATATGCTTTTATGTAATAAATTTAAAAGTAGTGAAATAGTGGTTAGAAAGGTAAGATTATTCTAATTGAATATGGATTTGTATAATTCAGAAATTTCAGTTAAATTTAGGTGAGCTAAAATGCTTATTAACACAGTATGATCTGTTTTTTAATGTCTTTATGTGCGACCTCATGGTTTTGGATATTGATGGTCTTGATTGATTAAAACTCTAAGGACCACAAAAGGAAAACAAAAGAGGAATCTGCCATTTATACCACTCATTTAATAGCACAGTTAATTTTTTCACTACTTTTATTCCAATTAACAGCAAGGCATTTCTCCACATTAACCTTTGAATTTATGGCTGTAGTTTGAATGTAGTGTACTTCCTGCTGTGTCTTTATTTCTCTAGAAACTCCTTTGCACCTTTGCCAGGCTTATTATGAAGAAAAACAAAAATTAAATTGGGTAAAAAAATTTGTTGGTACCACTCACAATGATAAAACAATCAAGTTAAATCATAAATCACATTAGCAAGTGCTTCAAATTCAAGTTCACTGTCAAGCATTTATCTTGGGTCCACACTTTAACCTGAATTATTCTGAAAAGCATTAAATTGAAGCAGTTCCCCCCGAATCAGATCCAGTACAAAATATGATTCACAAAACACAATCAGTTTTGCTTACAACTACCAGGAAAATATTTCACCGCTCAGTTGCTGACTGCCTATGTATGCAGGACTAGACCTCACCAAGTCTTCCCTCATGGGATTTTCATTTCTGATATTAATTCTCTAAATTCAAAAGTGAAATTCCCCACAATACAGTGAAAAACAAAATATATGCCTAACTCCTAATGCCTTAAAATACTGCATGATACAGTATATGATCTGTAATTGCCAAATGTCTTGGTGAAAGGTAGTTTGTCTACATGCTGTAAGGCCACAAACTATTTTACTAACTTTATTTCCCTTTTGGTTTGACGCCCTCAGTGAACTGGTGGAGGAATCACCTGATTTTACTGACACTTATCATAAATAGGATTTTTCTTTATTAAACACGTTTGATAAAAATATGAACAGCATTAATTTAATTAATGCCATTATTTTTAGCTCACTGAATGCATGCTGGAGGGACTTCAACATTTAAAGGATAATTTCACGATACACCCAACAGTCAAGTAACCATATGAACTTGATGTAATAGTTCCCGCCTTTCAGTCTGCTGATTACATCGCCTCTAAATGCACTTTTCAATGTAAGTAAATGGGCGAAAAAAAATCGTTTGCACTTCATGGAAAACTCAAGTTTCCTGGATTATCATGGCTGCAGACTTTCACTTTTGTTTAATTTTTCCATGATGGCATTCAGTAAGAAAGATGCACATCTCCAATCATCTTGGATCTTCCTGTACTGATTGAAAGATGGTGGTCATCTTTCCACAACGCAAGGTTCTTAGAGACCCAAATAACAAGCTACCCTGATGTCATGGAGCATTCCGGTCCTGAGGATTACTACTGAACAGTTACTTAATGTCACTATCAATGCTTTAAGTGCCATGTTTCCTTTGGAAAGATATAAAATAACTAAATTAATCCATAACTGATAATGAAAAATGAGTGTTAAATGAGCATCAAACATTAATCTCAAGCAAGCAACTGAATGCCATGAATTAAATAAGTCATACGAATAAGCTCTCCACACTGACAGTATTCACACACAAAAAAGGAACAGGAAAGTTATTTTCTTATCCACACAAATAATAACAATTCATGGCAATAACAGATTAATTATTAGCTACCGCTGTCGTGCAGTATAGCCCTCCATTAAGGACCTGAGGGGGAAGTGAAGATTTCACCGACTACACATGCATGTATGATGACTTTTTGGTCACCTGAGCATAAGACTGGGGCATCATTAGTACCAGGCCGAGGAGCCAGATTCTTCATTCGCTGTTCGTGGGGATCACAGGTAGGCGAGGAAGCTGCTGCAGGAGGATTATTGTTCAATCTGAGCGTATGCTGATGAGTTGTTCTGAAACTCAAGCTGGACTCTCCCTCTATGATTGTTCTGGAAAAACCTTGTGTCGCCACGTGCGCCTAGTAACAAAAAGGGGATAGAGATAAAAAAAAAAAAAAACACAAGATGACTGTTTAGCTTAAAGTTCAGGACAAGTCACTTTGCTGCTTATTGACCTCCACTGGCCACTCATGAATCATACTGAAGTCACTAATGTTTGCCTGCAGAGGAATGCTGTAGTGCCCAAGTCAGGTTTTTGTTCCAAGACCACTTTTTACTCTGAATTGAGAGCAATTCTGTCTTGACTCTGTCTCAGGGTAGACTAGCACACCCTCAAAATTATTATACATGTTAATAAAAAGTTAAAAGACAGCAATTGCATTAAGGATAAAACAGTGGTAACTGTTTACTTATGTTGAAATATATATTGTGCCATTTAATGAAAATGTTTAATGTCATTACTATTGACTATGGGTCAAGATCGACCAGGGGAAGTTGTCGAGCATTTTTATTCCGACACACGACAGACTCATTTGTTTTTCTCTTAGGGTTGAACACATTGCCATATTGTTTCAGCGCAATCGCTCCCTCTCTGTCCTCAATTTCTTGACCACCTTTTCCACTGCAGGAACTTTTTTCATTTACCGGGGATTTTGAAAAAAACATCGACACGTTTGTTCGGACATTACCCGGGAGAAAAACTTTTCCCTCAACCCTAAACTTTCCCTATGTCAAGTTTCTGTCAGTGTATGTGTTGGCCTGTGTGTGTGTGTGTGTCTTTGTTAGTGGCCGTGTGTTTTGGGGAGTGGCTTGGCTCCAGCTTCCAATAGGCTCACCTGTTTCCAGGTCCCTCATCGCCCTCAGATCGTTGCACAAGCTCTCATGCGTGGTAACGCTACTAGCCAATTTAGGCATAGCTTAGCTTTCTAAAGAACCTCAGTTTTTGGGAACTCGTCTTGCCAATCCTGATTTTTGCTCACCGTGTTTTTGACTTTGCTCTCTGCTCCCCAGTGGTTATTTCTACCTGCTGTCTCGCTCCCCTGCCTGCGCACACCGTGTCCACCCCAGGCCGAGACCACCGACCTCTCCTTTCCTCCTGTGTTTATTAAAACACCCCTGAATTTTGACTTTGTCTGGTCTGCTTTTGGGTGTGCCAGTTCTACTAATCGTGACAGAACGATCTGGCCGGAATGGACCCAGCGGACTTAAACAGGGTGAAGGAGGCCGTTACTAATCAGGGACAGTGCTTGGGGCACCATGAAGTACTGCTTCAGAAATTACTTGACCAGATGACTTTTGTCAATGAACGACTTACTGCCCTCCGCAGTCCACCACAGCCATCAGAACAACCACCACCTGAGACCGCCGCTCCAGCGCCTTCCGTTCTTCCTGCTGCTGAGCCAAACATTCCCCCGCCAGCTAAATATTCTGGCAATCCCCACACCTGTTGTGAGATTTTAACCCAGATTCAACTTGCTTTCGACGCCCAGCTGTGAGCCAGCCAAGATCGCTTATGTGAACATCCTGCTTCAGGGGCCCCCCAGGACTTATTTGAATGCCCTTCGTAAGCAAGGAGCTGCTGCGGTCCAGTCCTTTGCTGCTCTTTCCGCAGAACAAAAGTGCGTCTACGACCACCCCATACGAGGACAGCAGGCAGGCCAGCAGTTGCTCAGACTCCCCCAGGCCAGGGGAGATGCTCTGTCAGAGACTTTGCTTGTGAGTTCCTTAACAGTGGAGAGTGGATGGAATGAAGAGGCTCTTCTCTCTGCCTTCCAGAATGGGCTCAGCCAGGCCATTGGGAGGGAGATTGCTTTAAGGAAGGAGCAGCTCTCCCTGGACGAAGGTACTACAGCAGCCATCAACATATTCGACCAGATGGCCCAGTGGCAAACTGACCCACCTCCCACCAAGTTATCGGAACCTCCTATTGGGGAACGCTACAGATCCCTGCCAGCCGAACCCCGATTCCCTGTGCCAGCAGCCTCGACCTCCAGTTCCCCAGAGGAGGAGCCCATGCAGTTCGGTAGGGCCAGCCTAACTCCTGAAGAGCGTCTTCGCCGAGTGAAGGCAGGGTTGTCCATCTATTGTGGCCAACCCGGCCATTTCATTGCCGCCTGTCCTTTTTCGGCAAAAAGAACGGGCTCACCAGTAGCAGTGGGGGTTCTGGTGAGCCAGATTGTCTCCTCCCCTAAATCCTTGTGCCATATGGAGTTCTCTGCCTCCCTTCATTGGCCATACCAGACTCGTTCTCTTCTAGCCTTGGTGGATTTGGGGGCAGATGAGAACTTCCTGGATGCAGGTGTCGCTTCTGAAATGGGCATCACCATCGAGCCTCTTTCGTCACCTCTGCAGGTTAATGCCCTGACTGGTCGACTCCTTGC
Organism: Dactylopterus volitans; assembly: GCA_901007715.1. Taxonomy (NCBI): domain Eukaryota; kingdom Metazoa; phylum Chordata; class Actinopteri; order Syngnathiformes; family Dactylopteridae; genus Dactylopterus; species Dactylopterus volitans. The sequence goes on from CAAKHG010048554.1 coordinate 11,868, forward strand.
TCGGGTTACTCACCGCTCCGAACCTGTGCATCTCCTGGTCTCTGGTAATCATCACGAACAGATACAGCTCCATATAATCTCCTCCCCACTTGCTCCCATAGTCCTTGGCCAACCCTGGCTGAAACTCCACAATCCTCAGTGATTGGACTGTGGCCAAACTAGTGAGCTGGAGCTCTTACTGCCATTCCACCTGCCTGCAGTACGCCTGCCCCCCTGCGGAGGATGCCGTCTCACCTGTCGTCTCTGAACTGTCCAATGTCCCTGCAGTTTATCATGACTTGGGAGAGGCTTTCAGCAAACAACTGGCCTTGTCACTTCCTCCTCACCGTCCTTATGATTGTGCAATAGACCTGCTTTCTGGAGCTCCCCTGCCATCCGGCCGGTTATATCACCTGTCCTACCTGGAGCGTGAGGCTATGGAGTTACATCTGCGACTCCTTGGCAGCAGGCATCATTCGACCCCTATCTCCCCCATTGGGCGCAGGATTCTTATTCTTGGGTAAGAAGGATGGCTCCTTATGGCACTGTATTAATTTTCATGGACTCAATGATATCACCATTAAAAACAAATACCCACTACCGTTACTAGCCTCTGCCTTTGAGCCCCTCCAAGGAGCCACTGTGTTCTCTAAGTTGGACCTCCGTAATGCTTACCGTTTGATTTGAATCAGAGCTGGGGATGAATGGAAGTCGGCTTTTAAGACACTCCTTAGTCACTTTGAGTACCTGGTCATGCCATTTGGCTTAACTAACGCCCCAGCAGCTCTTGTGAATGACGTCCTCCGAGACCTGCTCAACCGCTCCGTTTTTGTTTACTTAGATGACATTCTGTTCTTCTCCCGTAGTCTGGAAGAGCATGTTGTTCATGTCAGGCAAGTGCTCCAGCATCTTCTAGAGAACAAGCTCTATGTAAAAGCAGAGAAATGTTGAGTTCCATGTTGAGTCTACAAGATTCCTGGGGTTCATTGTGGAGAGCGGTCAGGTGAAGGCAGACCCCGAAAAGGTGCGGGCAGTGGTAGACTGGCCTCAACCAACCTCTGTCAAGCATCTCCAGAGTTTTCTTGGGTTTGCAAACTTCTATATATGTTTCATCTACAGTCAAGTGGCTGAACCCCTCACCAGACTTATCTCTGCAGCCATTCCTTCCACCTGGAACGCTGAGGCTAATGCCGCCTTCAAGGAGCTTAAGAGGCATTTCGCTACTGCTCCAGTCCTCATCCAACCTGACGCCTCACGCCAGTTTATTGTGGAAGTCGACGCCTCCGAGTCCAGAGTGGGGGCTGTCCTGTCCCAGCAATCTGCCGAGGATCAGAAGCTACACCCTTTTGCATTCTTCTCCTGTCGTCTTGAGCATGCAGAGCGCAATTACGATGTCGGATATCGGGAGCTGCTTGCTGTCAAGTGCGCCTTAGAGGAATGGAGACCCTGGCTTGAGGGAGCTGAACACCCCTTCATCATATGGACCGACCATAAAAACCTGACTTACATCCAGTCTGCCAAGCATCTGAACTCCCGCCAGACCCGATGGGCTCTGTTCTTTGGCAGATTTCGTTTTACTCTGACCTACCCTCTTGGCTCTCGCAACATCAAACCGGATACCCTTTCTCGTCAGTTCACGTCAGAGGGTCCCACCAGTCCCAAGCCCATCCTGCCGTCGTCCTGTGTTGTAGCCGCAGTGACGTGGAAGATTCAGTCGTTGGTTCGAGAGGCTCAGCGAGACCAACCAGACCCAGGAAATGGCCCCGTCAACCATCTCTTTGTGTCTGACGCTGTCCGCTCTCAAGTCCTTCTCCGGGAACACACATCCTGCTTTGCCTGCCACCCTGGAGTTGGTCGCACCCTGTCTCTCAAGGCCACACTTTTGGTGGCCTACCATGGATGGTGACACACGTGCCTATGTGTCTGGTTGTGCTGTGTGTGCCCGTGGGAAATCCTCCAATCGGCCACCTGCTGGTTTACTCCATCCCTTGCCAGTGCCCAGTCGACCGTGGTCCCACATTGCACTGGATTTCGTTACTGGTCTTCCTCCTTCTATGGGTAATTCTGTAATCCTTACCATTGTGGACAGCTCTTCCCCAGTTGTTTTTTTCTACCTGACGCCTCGCCTGCCTGCCTGCCCACGCCATGTCCACCCCAGGCCAACACCACCAACCTCTCCTGTCCTCCTGTTTATTAAAACACCCCTGAATTTTGACTTTGTGTGGTCTGCTTTTGAGTGCCAGTTCTACTAATCGTGACACTCTAAAGTGCATTTTCCCTGTTAAACTAACAAACAAATAAATGTACAAACTGTTATCAGATGGATAGATATCTGATATGCAATTCATATATATCAATTGTAAATTTTCAATCTAGATATTTGTGATCTTGATCGCTTACTTACAAACACACAACAGTTGTTTTACCTGTTTTGGTGGGGGTTTTAACACAAATGCAAAAGTACCTTAATAGTTATATTTCAAAGATATTTTCCATTTACCTTTTTTTGTAAGTGTAGAAGCAACCACCCAAAAGTCCTCCAACTGCAGCAAAACATAACACTCCGACTAGTATTCCAATGATGCAATCAGTCGGACATGCAGGTGTGTATTCTGGGAGGTGAGAAAAACGTGATTTTCCCAGAATTAGTTTTCCATAAACTCTAGGTACAATCCTCAAGACACAAAATCCTCAACTAAATTCATGTACCTGTTACAGATACCTCATGCCATGCAGATGATGCTCTGCCTGTGATGATATTCAGTGCTCGACAGCTGTAGTTACCACTATCAGAGAATTGAACAATGCTTATTGTTAAGACAGAAGAATTGTGAATCTCCGTGCCATTGAATTCCCAAGTGTAAAGAGCAGCCGGAGTGGACGCAGCAGAGCAGGTTAATGTCAAAGTCTGATTTTCAGTTATCATCTTTGGTCCTTTGATTTGAACATTCTCTGGCCCATCTGAAAAATGGAGATTGTTGCAAAGACAGTAAGACGCTGTCAGTTATTCAGCCCGGACAGTAGATGAACACTGTGCAGTGTGTTACTCACAGTTAACAACCACTCTGTATTTAACTTTCAGGCTGTTGATGGGGTTGCTAATTTTACAGGAGTAGTCTCCACTGTCGGATTTCCTCAGGGAGTGAAAAGTCAAGACTCTGCCATTGTCGTGAAGTGTCATGGTTTTAGACAGGATCAGAGCTGCGTTGCTCTTCATCCAGACTTTGGTGAGGTCAGTAGCTGCAGCCTCACAGGTTAGATTTAGTGCTTTCCCCTCAGTTGGCTGTTCTGTTGAAGCTGAGAGAGAAGCACCTGGAATTCTCGCTGTTGGGCAGATGACAAAGATTTTTCTGTAATTTTTTTTATTTTTCTAAAAACATTCAAAATGCTTATTTTGGAATGTCTTCTGAATAAGCAGACCTTTGCTGCATTTGGTAACACTGGGAAATTTCTGTTTTTCCATAGTATTGAATACAATTGACATAAAACACAATAAAACTGCATATACCAACTGACAGACTGAATAATAGAGAACAGATTCTTTTAACTTCCTATTTATAGTCTGGCAGTTATTTATACATTGGACATTCATGAACTATACTGGTTTCAACCTCACGTTAATTCATAATTACATTATCTCATGCCTCTTACTTGCATTAGTGTAATTCTTAACCAGTGTCGCTTTATTTTGTCTAACTGACAATACCAACTCTCAGTGAAAATTAAGTGAAAATACTTCAGGTTATTTATTGTCTGATAGCCTGATATTTAGCATGTATTGTCGGTCAAGCAGGCAGCGTGCTGTGGAAAAGAATTTCCCCTTTGGGGACAATAAAGTCTAAGCACCTTTTGTTTCCCATCAACAAAAATGGCAATGTTGAATAAATTATCCTGGTACCACCTCATGCTTTAAAAGAAAAAAAAAAATCTGACAGTTGGTGTTTTTGTTTACGTTTTGAACATTAATGAAAATAATCTAAAAATTTCAATTCAAGTTCCATCAAAATGCATTTAAGTGCACACGACTGTATACATAGATATCATGTACATGCTCTTAAATCACTCAAATGGGAAATGTTGACCCAATGTTAACAGCAGGTGCTGCAGTCACACCGACTAAATACGCACAAACATTTTTCTCAAACTTACCCAGTGCAATTACAGCTAAAAGCAGAGATGTTTTTTTTCTCAGAGTTTTGTCGTTAAAGGCCTGACAGCTGTAGTTCCCACTCTGACTCCTCTGAATGTTCATCAGTTTGAGTTCTGGTCCAGTATCAGTATTCAGCTGGTCTCCATCCAGAAACCAGTGGAACAGAGCAGAAGGTTTGGAGACAGTTGAGCAGGACAGGCTGATGTTTGATCCAACCTCAAAGTGCTTTTGTGGTGGAGATACTTTCAAATTGATGTCATCTGGGCCAACTGTAATCGGGGAGCAGAAGAAGCAGCTTTGATGAAAATGTATTTTTTACGTTTACGTTTTTTACGAGAATAACTGATTAAAACATGGACGCAGCATGAGGCCTTATAACTGCTGGATATGCACAACTGCATCACTACACACACGGTCACCAGAAAAACACCAGAATCCCCTGCATGATGTCACAAATCCACCCTGCAATAAGACTATGCAAATCATCATAACTGTACAGTATGTTTGATCACACTGCGGTCTGTTAAAAGTGTGTACATTAGTAACTCACAGCTGATGGAAAGAGTCTTTAAATCACTGATGTCATGACTGACAGAATTGGACACGTTGCACTTGTACGGTCCCGAGTCGTAGCGAGTCACGTTGACGATGGTGAGATTGGCGCCACCATTAGTGAACTGAACTCTGTCGCTGGCTGTGAGGGGAGAGCTGCCGTTCAGCCAGAGGAAAGAGAGCGAAGATCCAGAGGAGGAGCAGGACAGAGTGACGGAGCTCATGGACTCCAACAAGTCAGCAGTGTCTGCAGTTACCACCACATTGGAAACTGGTTCTGTGGTTGGGGAAAAAAAGTGTACATATGACTGGGAAATTCAGTATATATTTCAGTGGATATGGCATCAATAAGGCACTGATTCTACTCTGGCGGTTGTACTTAATAGTGGAGGCTGATTAGTCAGGCCTTAAATCGAAGAAACTACATCACAACAGAAGGGCGTACAGGCGGCAATAGCTGCTGCTTTATCTGCTGCTCGCTTGATGGACGACGTTTTGGCATTACGATATCTTATTTACTTTTGCTTACTTTTTTAAAAAGCTCTTTATAACTGCTGTCTCGGTTCATTAAAGGTTTTCTTACACATTCATTCATTCATGTCTCCAAAAAGTGAGACGATCAATAATATTAAAGTGCTGCAATTAAAGTTTTTTTCTTCCATATTTATAATCATCGCTCAGTTACTGCACATATAAAACATCTGCTCACCAAGTATGTCCAGTCTGCTGGATCCACGAATGATATCTCCATCAGATTTTACAATTACAACTTCGTATAATCCACTTTCATTAGCAGCCAGACCTCTGATCTCCAGCGATCCAGTGGATCTGAAGAGGGTGATTCTTCCTTCATATTCTGGTCCTGTTTTATTTACTGTGCTGGTGGAGGATATTATAGATATATCAGGATCAGTATCAACCATTAATGTCCACTGAACTGTAACATGTGTTTCTGCTGGCGGCACTGTGGTGGTGAACATCACCGTCCCTCCCACAGCTGCAGCCTGACTGTCATGTGGCAACACACCAACTCCTTTAGTCAAACCTGGAGGAGACAGAATTCACACTTTTAACAAAAAAAAAAAATATATATATATATATATATATAAAAATAAAATCAAGCACTCTCAAGGTACCTCAGACAAAAACGTCCAAACTTTGACATTTGCAATCAATCTTAGTTGTTGCTATAAATGTAACTGTAAAGTTTACAAACCTCCTTTTAACCCACAGCCATAAATGTATGTTTACTTCAACTTTGCTATCCAAATTTTTTCTGTTTTGAGTATTTAATGTTTTGCTAATTTCAAGAAAAGAAACTAAGCCGATGCGACATTATGGTTTGTCTTCACTGGTGTCTGTGCCGACAAAAAAAACAGTGAAAATAAAGTTTTTTTTTCATAAAAAATGTATTCAAAATCAAAACGGGAAAGAACATAAAATAGGACATGAGATAAAGTCTTTTTAAGAGTTTTAAGAGGAACCCTGAAGACAGCTCAGCACACATGGAAATGGGCCATCATTGTAATCGTCATCATAATCAGCTGTTTTCTCTTAAATAGGACAAGTCTTTCAGTGGGTGTGAAGGAGTTTTACTTTAATAGACAGGTGTGAATGTATGTTCACTGAAATTGCACTAAATACATTATTCAAAGACAGTTTGGTCGCATTGTCAAAAGTCATAGCTGACATTTTTGTCCTCAATTATGTTAAGTTCTCATAATTAAGTTAAGGAATTAAGTAAAAATATTCTGCAAACAGGCCTTTACAATGAAACCAAAACTGTAGTGGATCTATAACTGTAATATGGCATTATTATAGGGGGTCTGTTATAACAAGTTGAAAGGCAAAATCAAGGTTCTTACCTGTAAAAGCCAATGAGACAATACAGAATAAAGGTAATATATCCATTGATTGGGTCGTTGTCATCATAGTTGGTCAAACTAAATCTGTCCTCCGAATAAATGTGGTCCTCCTGCAGCTGTGATAAAACGAGTCACGTCTCAGTTAGTGCAGAAGATCTTCTGGTGCTGCGGACCGTCTGTCTGCATGGTGAAATACAACATGACACCGTGGAGGCTGCACGCACCGCCGTCCTGCCAGATGCTGCAGAAGGGCGCCCTCCTGAGTTCGTCTCATGGAACTGATCGTGCTATGATCTGAGCCCTCGGAGACGAGGAAGGTCACGAAGAAACGCTCCCAGTCCTGTTCATGATGTCATCAATGTCACTGGAGACCCAGATGAATCCCAGCTGCACCTTTAAATAGATTTTGTGATTCTTTATGTTTACATATTGTTTTAATTTCCATATTAGTTGGTGTTTATATTTTTGATGTTTTGTGCACCTGTGGGATGGACAAAATATCAGAAACGTCATTCAATTTATTGACTGTATACAGTACTATTACAGCTTATTAGATACACCTACATCACTAGTATACATTCAC